>CAUYRT010058260.1:0-117024 GCA_963574885.1 Lepilemur ruficaudatus | reverse complement strand
TGTGGTTTTGATTTGCATTTCCCTGATGATTAGAGACATTGAGCATTTTTTCATATGTTTGGTGCCCATTCGTCTATCTTCTTTTGAACAGTTTCTATTCATATCTTTTGCTCACTTTTTAATGGATTATTTGATTTTTTTTCTTGCTGATTTGCTTGAGTTCTTTATTTTATGCAGATAGAGGATTCTTAGTTGACAGGTTTTTTTTTCTTTTAGCACTTTGAACATATCAGACCACTGCCATCTAATCTCAAACATATCTGATGAGAGATCTACTGATAATCTTATTGAAGATCATTTCTATGTGATGAATCTCTTCTCTCTTGCTGTTTTCAAGATTCTTTCTCTGTCTTTGGCTTTCAAAATCTGGTAATAATGTGTCTTGGTGTGTGTCTCTTTGAATTCCTCCGACTTGGAGTTAGTTGAGCTTCTTGGGTGTTTGTATTCATGTTTTTGATTACATTTCAGAAGTTTTCACCCATTATTTCTTCAAATGTTCTTTCTTCCCCTTTCTCTCTGTCTTCGCCATTTGGAACTCCTACAATACATAAATTGGTTCACCTGATGGTGTCCTATAGGTTCTTTAGGCTCTGTTCACTTTTCTTCAAGTTTTCTCCTTTCTATTCCTAACACTTGATAATTTCTTTTAAGTTTGCTGATTCTTTATATATATTTCCTTTAAATCCTTTGAATTTTTCATTTCACTTATTTTACTTTTTAGTGCCAGAATTTCTTTCTCTTTTTTTTTCGTTTTCTATCTCTTAATTGATACTTCTATTTTGTTCATATGGTTTTTTTTTTTAACTTTCTCCACATCTTCCTTTAGTTCTTTGAGCAGCTTTGACATAGTTATTTCAATATATTTGTCTAGTAGATCTGCCATCAGTTTTTTATAGAAATTTTTCGAATGGGCCATGCTTTCCTGTTTCTTGGTATACCTTGTGATTTTTTTTGTTGTTGATGAAAACTAGATCTTTGAATCCAATAAAATAAAATAAAATCTAATAAAATAGCTCCTCTGGAAATCAGATTCTTCCCCCTTTCTTAGGGTTTTCTGGGTTTTGTTGTTTTTTGCCTATTGTTTTTGGTTCCTTTTATTAATTGTTATAGGTGGCCTCTGTGAAAAGGATCAGCCTAAGGTATAAATTTAAGGTTTTCTTAGATTTTTCCTGAGTTTGCACCTTTCCCGAGGCAGGCATGGGCATTTTCTAATTTTCCCCATATATGTAGTGGCTTTTGAACATTCTGGTCTTTTAATGTCTTGCTTTAAAAAGAAGGGAAAAAGAAAAATGAAGGGAGGAAGATGCTGGCCTCTTAAATCTTCTGGAAGTTACTTCAGCCAGAGTGGGAGGGGCTTACACCAATGGGAGGAGATACACCTACAATGGCTACTCACCTCTTTTTCTATACATCTGTGATCAGAAGTGGCCATCAGTGATCAGAGGACAGATAACTGACATTCGTAGGATAGTGTCCTTTTTGGCCACCCTGGCTCCCATAAGCTGTGTAACGGTTGCTCCAGGAACATGTGCAAAGCTGTTTACAGAGGGCTGGAGATGGGGGGTGGGTAGCTGTTATTGTACCAATTGCTGGGATTGACTGAAATGAACTGAAATATACTGTCCAAGTTTCACGCCCTCAATAGATGCAAGAGTTTCAAAATAGTTACATCAGACAGATTCTGCAAGTGCACCTGCTATCTAGGTAGGACGACAGATTCCTCGTATTTCTACTCTTCTACATCTTCCCAGAAACCCTTCTCCATGTATACACATTTTTATTGGACACTTGTTTTCAGTTCTCTTGAGTATATACCTAGGAGTGGAATTGCTGGATCACATAGGAACTCTATGTTTAACTTTTTAGGAGTTGCCAAACTATATTTTTTAGTATCTCAATTACTTCTGTGAATATTTTTTCAAATTGAGAATTATTTGGGTGTCTTCTAGTTATAAACACCTATTCCATGAATCACTGACTTCTCTGCTGCCCCTTGTTTTCTACTTGTATTGCTATTAATCAGATTTACCACCCAATATCTGTCTGCAGAACAGTTTCTAGGATGTCCAACCAAGCTGAAGGCCATATGCCTTTTCTTATAGCATGCAGGTCAATCTTTACTCAGCTTTTTATTTATGTCCACATCAAACTACAAAGGCCCACTAAACAAAAAGTTAATGACTTTATAATTGTAAATATGTTATCCTTAAATAAACTGAGGTAAACATCTGCATTAGGAATCTTAAAAACATTTGATAAATATCCTCATTTTATTTATATGAGATTTTCATCCCTATTTAAACATCTCTGTTAATTTTATGCCATGAAAAAGTTTAGGACTGAGAGTTCACCTAAAGTTACAAGTAGCTGGGGGAAATTACTGGGCTTTCTGAGATAACTTACAGACATAAAATATATATCAAATACAAGAAAACATGTAATTCCTTCCCAATACTACAATGACTATGTTATTGACCAATTAAACTCTGAATTAGTTATAGAGAGATCAGTTCATTCTCTATCATGTGGCACAATCAGGCTTTTAATTTAAAATATTGCATTCATTTTGAGGGAAAACTGGATACCTTAAGCCTAACCAGTGTTTCCCCTTCTTGTTTTATTTTATGAAGCTCTTGCCTACTTGTGTGAGTTAATATATAACTATTTCATTTGCCTTGGTCTGAAAGCTTTAATGGTGATTTGACATTAAAATAAGGAATGTACTAAGTGTTAGGATAAGAAATCAATAAATGTGATCTTCCCTCGTGATTTTAACAAGTAAGATAGCCTGCAGGGAGTAATTTCAAAGGCATACTTGGTAGATTGAAGGGCACTGGGCATACTATAAAGAAGCCAATTCAATCCAAGTGTGATTGAGATAGACTTTAGCTAAATACCAGAATTACCGGTTGAGCCACTTACTTTAGTTTAACAATCAAACTTGTCAGGGCAAGGTGTTGCTATTCTTTGAGGCTTGCTCAATAGTTTTCTGGGCAAAACGTTTGTGCTGCGAAGCAGGAGCTGGGGCAGGGGGATAGGCATGAATGTCACAGCCTGGTATAGATCTGCCACAGCCCAGGGCTGGCGTAGCTGGGGCCTGTGGATATTCACAGGCTGCAATACACCACAAATAGTGACACACAGCTATGAGGAGCTGCATTCTTCCCCAGAGCAGGGGCAGGAATGTGGGGAACATTTAGGAAATCATCTAGAACATCTTCAGAGCCCAGCTAGAATGGCTGCTCCGTGACACAGAGCTGGAGGTAGGGGTAGGGTACAACCCCTAGATAAATGCCAGGCTTCTCGCTGTTGTCACAGAGTCCTGTGAGTGTTGATGAGTGAATGCCTTGCAATTTGCTGTAAGCCCTGGGATCAATCTCTGGAGACTTTGAACGATTGCCTTTAGTAATTTTGAACAACCGAACATCTGTCTGTCTGGGGGAGAGGCTTCACCAAGCCCTTCGCACCACCTTTCCAAAAGTCCTACTGACAGGGTTTTAAACCCAGTCTTGCGTCCCTCTAAACTTCCAAAACTTGGACACATCACTTTGACTCAGTTTCTTTATCTGTGCTACAATTTCTTCATCTATAAAATAGAGATAATAATAATATCTACCTGGCTGGGTTGTTGTGAGGATTAATTGATTTAATTTTTGTAGTACACTTATTTTTAATACATTGAGTACTACATTTAGAACATTGCCTACAACATTGCCCAGTTTGTGCTGCTCTGAAACTGGCTACTCTCCTGTCCTACTGAGCAAGTTTCAGACTCTGGGCGCCACAGATATGCACATACACAGAAGTTTGTCACTTGGCACTATGAACATGAGGACAAAAGTTAGTCGAGTAAGAATGGTTCTCTGAAACTAGTGAGACACACACACATTGATGTAATGATCTACCCAGTATACAAAACATTGTCCAGTAAATATCACTTGCTAACCAACCAGAGTAATCTAATCACCCCTTTGTCCTGGAGAAGAAAGAGGCAAATGAGATAGAGAGAATACAGTCACATGTCACACAGAGGAGTTTCAGACAAAAGTGGACTGCATGGACAGCAGTGGCCCCATGAGATCATAATGGAGCAGAAAATTCCTGTCGCCCGGTGATGTCATAGCCATTGTGACATTGCAGTGCAATTACTTAATTTTTTTATAACCTTAGTGTAGCCTAAGTGTACCATGTTTATAAAGTCTACAGTAGCGCACTGTAATGTACCAGGCCTCCAATTCACTCACCACTCATTCATCGACTCACCAAGAGGAAATTCCAGTCCTGCAAGCCCCATTCATGGTAAATGCCCTAGAGATGAGTACTATTTTTAATTTTTTATGCCACATTTTTACTGTACCTTTTTGTTTAGATACAAAAATGCTTACCATTGTGTTACAATTGCCTACAGCATTCAGTACAGTAACATGTTGTACAGGTACATAGCCTAGGAGCGATAGGCTGTACCATGTAGCCTAGGTGAGTAGGCTAGATCATCTAGATTTGTGTAAACAGACTCTGTAGTCCTCATACAATGACAAAGTCACTTAACAACTCACTTTTCAGAACATATCCCCATCACTAAGTGACACATGACTATACTTAAATGTTCTCTTCAACATCCCACCTTTGTGAGAAAATGTGAACTAGTATAGGAAAATATGAATCTCCCAGAAAAAGTTAGTGCTCACATTTGATGTATTTTTACTTAAGTGCTTATTTTTTTGTTTCCATTTACTTTTCTTGCAACTCTTTCAAAGAATATGCAAAGATTTTTTTGATGAGCACAACAACACAGCCTTTCGACGGACACATCAATACACTTGTTTCTTCTTTGTGCCAATCTTAACCTTTCGTAATCATATTTACATTTGCATTTTTTTCCTATGCTTCAGTAGCCCGCACCAAGGTTATCTGGAAGGTAGAGACCAGAATACATCTACAGAATCATTTAAAGCTAGCTGGCAGAGGAAAACTTACCACCATAAAGGAAATAATAAATCAAAAGATTTAAAGAAAAGATTTAGTGAATAGGCCAAACAACTGTGACAACAAGCTTTTAACAAAGCAGAAATATCCTTGGGTTAAAAGTGCTGCAGAAATAGTTTGTAAGGGAAACTAATAATATGCTTCTTTACAGAGTATTCCCATCATAAATATTTTACTATAGTTTTAAAATAACTTGTAGTGTAACTTTGTTTTAGGTCCAATTGTAGAATAACTAATTTATTGTAATTTTACATTCCTTTCATAATATTCTCTTTACAAAACTATTTTAAATCTACAATTTCTTTATAAATCTAATCTATAATTCAACATTCATGTCACATACTGGGTCTTTTCTAGATCCTTCTGTATGCTTTCCTGGTATCATAAACAAACTTTGCTGAGGGTAATAGTAATTTACCTCTAGCATTTTTTTGAGAATGCATATCTCCTACGGTTTTTCATTTATGTTCAGCTTTGATAAGGAGAAGGGTAACAGTAGAATAGAAAGAATATCAATAACACAGTAAAGCTCCAAGCCACTAGTCGGTGAGAATTAGTAAAGTCTCTTCTGCTATTAAGAATTTCAAAGATTTGTAAGAAAGACAAACTGGTGAGTTGCAAAATGCACTTATAACAAGAAGGTGCTAGTCTTGTTTACCTTCTTCCACATAGTAATTGTGCAGTTTGGGGTTTGGCATTCAAAGACAATATGCCTCAGTTTTCTAATCTGCAAAATGAGAGAGTTGGAAATATCAGGACTCAAACCTGGCTGGTGCTAGACATTAGAATTGCCCAGGTGCTCTCTAAAAGGTAGTTCTAGGGTCCACCCAGGAGGTGCTGAGTCAAGGGAGGTAGATTCGGTGAATCAGTCCTATAATTTATGGACTGGTTCTTGGGAAATCAGGCAAATGGATCTAAGTTTTAGAAATGCTGAATGTGACAAAATCTTAGATTCCTTTACAGAGAAATGTAGTTCCATAAGAAATGAAAATGGTAAACATTTCCCCTTCACTTTTCTGTCCTCATTTTGTTGTAGATGGTCTCTTCTAGTAATTTTTTCAAGATCTTTTAGCAGTCTCTTTAAAAATCCAAGCATGAAAGCTGAACCACAAGGACGTAGGAAGTAGAAGGGATTTCTAGATCTCAGGTGGCTCTAGGGACATGAATAACAGGAATTCATGGATCTTCACCCTAGATTTAGACCATCATGTTACTCAGCTATGCCCTGACCGTCCATGACTCTCGGTCTCTTTCGGCTTCCACCTGGGCAGTTTGTTCCCCGTTTCCACAGCAATGTCAGAAGAGGGAAGCTGGTTGATCCTGCTCAACCATTCATTCCAGTCTGCACAATCAACCACACTGGCCGGCACTTGAGTTGGGTACACACTGCTGGTAATCAGTCGCTACCTGTGTGTAAATGACGAGCCAGTGCTGTGCCTCTACCAGGGATTCAGCCGGCAGATTCTTCTCACCTGTGGTCAATCACATTTTCTTTTTAATAGGTCAATATTATTGATATGCTACAGACAACTGTAAAGCTCCATTATTATACATAAAGTGGATCATTTACTTACCGAATTTTCATCTGTGCTGTGACATGCTGTGGAAAAATCCATATTACCCAAATATGAAACTGTATAATAGCCTAGACATTTTCAGGGAACTCATGAGATAAAGATTAACTTGTACTACCTTAAGTCAGTTTAAATTTTATGACTCTTTGTGTAATGAGGATGTAAACTGCTGAGAAGCTCAGATATGCTGCCATTAAGAGGGTGTGGCGTCTCATTTATACATCACATAAGCATAAGTTTCCTTACCTTTGCTCCACAGAACCGAGGGAAAAGGGGCCAATACATAATTTACAGCAAGAGACCTGAGGAAGGGCAGTGCACCACGCTCCTGCCTGCCAGCTGTTCCTAGCTCCATCAGAACAGCCAGTTACTAGTCCCCAATTTAAGTACACTTAGAAGATCACAAACATTGTCCTGTTCCCTGAGAACTGGCATTCAACTTTGTGACTACTTCTCAAATCACAGTCCATTCTCCACTCCAGAATTAAAACTAAATTGGATATTTTTATTTCTTTCCACTGCTGACACATTGCTGGGTACCGTTTGCTACCAAGGCATTGCACAAGCTGTTCCCAGTTTAATGACTATTTGTGCCAGACCATAAATTTCAAGGTCAGCTCAAAGTCATGCGGCACGGCGCCAGAGGATGCGGGAATGTGTGAGTGAACTTCCTTGGCAGTTCTCTCCAAGTGATATTTCCACATTCTTCTTCTGGAGTTCTACATGACGGCAAAAGGGTTGCTCACACAGATGTCTTACCGACAAGAACGCAGCTTTAAAAAGATCATATTATTTGTTCTAGTTTCACACTGCCCCTTTAATTTATGTAAATACCATATCAATCTAAAGTCAGGATACTAATTAAGATGTTTGCAGATCAGATCTGTCGTCTGAAATGCATCAGGGCCTATTCTGAGCCTTATAAGGGAGGCTTTGGCCACATCCATACACACAATCTCACAGAAACCCAGTCTCACAGCATGGTACACACGATCTTCTTTAAGATCAATACCTTCTACTGCATGATTGATTGTGCTGATCAGTATTGATCATGAAGACACGCTAAATTAATGTATCAGCAGTTTAGTTCCTAAACACACACATACACAGCCAGCGTCAACCAGATGCTGCCAGTGCAGACAGCGGGTGTTTCAGAAAACACGGTCACCACTTCAGGCCACTGGGGCATCACTTGGCTAAATGCAGCCGCTGCATTACTTTCCCTTTAGGAGAAACTTGCGCACTCAGACCAGCTAACTGCAACTTTGCATTGGGAATAAAGTCAGAAAATCCATTGGGGTATGCTGGGAGTGGATACATACCATGGAGAAAGGAAAAAGAAAAGACATATTGTAAAAAGTCAAAGTTCTTTGGTTAGTAGTTAAAATGTCCAGTCCTTATAATAGTCAAAACTTTGAACCTGGTTTGACCTTGAAGCCTGTACACAAACACACCCAACTCCCCTGAGTTTGGGCATCCTGCAGATGTGAGACCAGTGCTCAGAGAGGAAGGCATGGATGACTTCTCTCCTTCCTCACCCGGCACCTACCCGTCCTCTCTCCTCTCAGGCAGGCCTGCTGGGGCTGGAGTGCAGGGCGGGAGAGGAGACAGTGTCACAGGCCAGTTCTGACTTGAAAGTTGTGGGCCCGCCTCTGCCTGCAGACAGTCTTGACCATTTGCTGGGTTCTTCTCATCCCTGCTGACCGCTGCTTTGCGGTTCTCTGGATTGAGATTATTCACACACCCCCGCCCCCTCCCTAAACCTTCCCCACTCCCTAGGCAACCTGTGACACCCCTGGCTTCTTTGCGGAGGTCTGTTCACCCTCTTGCCCACACGAAACACACGCTTGGCCCCTGATGATCCTGTGAGTCCAGGCTACCCACACGGCAGTGTCTCTGGTCCCCCTCACCATCTGATAGCTCAGGCAATTGATCCAAGGGCAGCTATACAATCCTGATCTTAAACAGCATTTCATTTTGAACTGAGCACTCTCTTCAGAGACAAACTAGGATATCATGAGCTGTCCAGGCTGACTCCAAATCATTTTTCCTACATCCTTCCACAGACTTATTGACATATATAAGTAGTGATAGAAAATCGCTGAGATTATACCGTTTTCAGAGTAAGGAGGGACCTCATTTAATTGATTTTATCTGTTTTTACTTATTTCTTGTCTATCTCTCCAAGTGGAGAGTCCCACTGCAGCTCGGATGTCCTGCATTTGCTTGGGGAATGAATGGCCCAGTCCATGAGATGCCAGTTTGGAGAGGCGAGGGCTGATGGGAACAGGGTTCTCCTTTCCAGTTACTGCTCCTGCCCCACCCCCAGTAGGAGGTGGCCTCCAGAAAGTCAGGGATTTCTGTCGCTTTTATTCACTGAATAGTTCCTGTAACAGAGACGATATCCCATAAATGTTTGCTGACTGGATGGGATGACTGCTTCATACAACGGGGGCAGAGGAAACGACTGGGACACAGTGTAGATTTTTGGGTAGACAGGGAGGGGCTGCAGCTCAGAGGCAGAGGCTCAGTTCCTGCCCATATGACTTGGGACACTATGTGTAAAAAGGATGCAGCGATCACTCAGATTCTGTATTTTTCCCCTCTTTTATCCTATTGTTGAGCATCTTCAAAATGAGCAACCCCCAGGGGTAACTCCCTTTGTTGTAAAATAAATATAGGCATTAAAAATATGTACATACATTGAAACATATATTCAAATAGTCACAGATTCCCAAACAATGTCTTTTGGCTAATGGATGTTCGTACTTTGAGGTTTAGGGACATACCACTGATACCAGAATTTTCTTGACTCTGTGTGTGTGTGTGTGTGTGTGTGTGTGCATGTGCCCGCGTGTGTGTTTTCTGTCAGTTGATTTCTGGAAAGAGTTTGACAACTTTGCCTGCCAAGTTTTTCTTTGCAAAAGTTTAATCCCATGCAATTCCTGTGAATGAAACTGCTGATATTGGCCAGTGTTGCCATATTTTCCATATAATGTTGTTAAAATTCTACTACTTGCTATTTTACTTGTTAGTTTATCCCAGGAAAAGCAGATTTTATTTCTATTTAGTTTCAAAAATATCTTCACAACTTTTTGAAGAAGTTTAAAGTGCTTCAGTATATATTTTTGGTTATGTTGTAAATCAAAAGTCTCACGTTTGGATTTAATTTTAAGAATATATGACAGTTACAGTATAAATATAATGATTTATTTTTGTTCAGTTTTTTTAGTTCAGCAGCTCCTAAATAGGAACACACATTCTAATTAGTTTTCAAATTTCAATTAGGATGCTCTAATAACTCTTAGCTTCCTGACATTTCATTTGGCAAGAGGAATCACTGTAGCAAAATTCTCATGTAAAAGGCTACTAAAAGCAAAACATTAAAGGCACTGAGTTAACTAATGCAACTAAATGTAAATTTATATTCTTTGAGGCTCTAATTATTTGTTAATTAGCTGCCAATTGACTGCTAAAGCATATTTATTGAGGTTGAACAACAAAGATATGTCTATTATCATGTATATTTGTCAAGAACTATGTCCTCTGTAATTGTCATTGATTACACATCAGTATCTTCCTCCAGAATCAGATTTGCATATTCATCCTACCACAGAGAGGCCTTCATTCTAAGATTCTAAGTGACAGTAAGTTTGTTTTCTCTTTAGTAATCAGGTTGGTTAGGGAACCGATGAGGTCCCAATGTACTGGAGTGAGAAAAGGAGATAACCACATTCCCCAATTCTCATCCTGCTTTTGTGTGTACACATGCACGGATGTCCAAGGACATACAGACATCTGTGGTTCTTTTCCATTTTGTACCAGAAATTTCAAAAGTAATGTTTTTCAGAAAAGCAAGTATACTATGCTATGTACGAGGCTGCAAATTACACATTAAAAATGGATCTTTCTCTTTAATGTTGGGATATATAAAGAAGAAATTAAAAATATATCAGGCACATGAGATTTCGAAGAACAGATAGCCAAAACACTCTTGAGAGAAGCTTGGAGATTTTAGTATGGGGAAGGAAAAACAACTTAGCCCCTAACCATACGCTTTTCTTGCTTTTAGACACCAAGGTTCACGTGGAATAAAGATTGTGTAGATCAAACTTTCCCCAACTTAGAGAACACAGCCAGAAATGGTGCTTCCTAAGGGAATACAACATTTCTGGTACAGAACATTCTTCAGTGTTGCTGGAAGAAATGTCAACATCATAAAGACTGTAAGGTTGAAACTGGAAAGGGCCCAATAAAATTTCAGATGCCTCTGTGTAGTAGGGGAAAAAATTATGAAGCTGCATTACACTGTAGTGAAATTATAAAGAAAGACCATTACTTTTACATGATTTTAAAAGAGAAGTTGGTGTATACAGACTATAATACCATGCCCTAGAAAATAAGAGGCAGTACAAAAACTTTAGAATTAGATCCTTACTTTCCAATTACTTTTTCTTTGTAAAGGAAACTCAACCTATTTGTCTCAGCCCCACTGTAAATAATGCAGATTCCCTTCCTTTGCCCCAGCATTTTCTTTCTAACCCTCAGGCATACATACTCAGGGAAAAATAAATAAGTAAATAAATAAATGAAACATCATACACACACACGACACAACAACATATGGCTTTGATTTGCTTGTTGGATGTTTATTGTACCAATGTTTTCTGTGATTTCTACAGTATAGTTCCACTCAGCTCCACACTCATTCTCTGATGTGAAATTATATCTAAATATAAAGCCCTTTATTTAAGAAAAGAATATGCTAATGAATGTTGAATGACTTGTAGTTTCTTCTTGAATTTGAAAAAAAGAAAAATCCAATAAATATCTTTAGCAAACATAAACCTCAAGAAAGGGGAAGTTAAACGTTTGGAAAGAATGAATGGAGACACTTTCAAAAGAATCAGCAAAGGAGCTTTGGGTCCGAAGCTTCCTGTAAGTTTGTACTATATTTGAAAGTAATATCATAGACACAACCAATCTTTTTTAGAATTTTAGGATATGAATTAAACATACACTTTTTTAGTTATCTGTTCACTTGTAACCTTTTGCTCCCAAATTAGTAGCTCACACACACACACACACACACACACATTTACTGACTCACTATTTCTGAGGGTCAGAAATATGGGCATGATTTATATGGATCCTCTGTCTCAGGGTCTCACATATGACTGCAATCAAGCTGTTGGCTGGAATTCTGGTCTCATCTGAAGGCTCAAGTGGAGAAGCACACACGTCCAAGCCTACTCACATGGTTGCTGGCAGGATTCAGTCCCTCCTGGGCTGTTGGATGAAAGGCCTCTGTTCTTCACTGGCTATTGGTCAGGGGCTACCATCAGCTCCTTGTGACACAGGTCTTTCCAACATGGCACCTTGCTTTGTTAAGGAATGTAATAAAAAAAAAAAAACAATAGAAAGAAGCCAGAAAGATATATCATAGTCTTTTGTAGCATAGCCATAGAAGTGATATCTCTCATCACATTCACTAAAAGCAAGTCACTAGTTCCAGGCCACACTCAAGGAGGGGAGTTACACAAAGGCAATAATGCCCAGAGGTGGGCATCACTGAGAACCATCTTTGGAAGTTTTGTACCACAAAACTACTATACTAACAGGTGCTAATCCCTTAGTTTGAATAAATCGTTTCCTTAGGAAGATTGCAAGGATAGATACAATCTTTGTTTTCACTCATATGCAAAATTCCTGCTCCGTTGGTGTGTTGGTGCCATATAGTTGTGTACACACTAGGCCAAAGGAGATTAGCGGTTGTCTAGGTGTCTTCTGGTATGCGTGGAGAAGCTGTGATGCCGGGAGTGAGGCAGACAGCTGTATTCCTTCAGTCAGTAAAACATTTCAAAGACTCTCTCTTCTCTGTCCATACAACTTTCCATTCTCTGGTTCTTTCCACTAAGCACAAAATCTACGTCCACAAAACCACTGCAGTCATCGGCATATCTCTGATACCTCTGAATAAAATAGTAACTGTTTCCTCAGAGCCTTTCATGCACCTGAATAAAACTCATCTGCATTTCCTGAAACCTTCCCTGGGTATTCTTTATGTAACTACTTCCACCCCAGAGTAAATGGTTGGTGAAAGGTACAAATATAAGGAGTGGAATAGCATCTTCAGCCCTCCCTTTAGGTTAAACAAGGGTTTGGTAATTCTAGAAGTGCTCTCAATCCCTAATTTCAGGCAATATTGCAGAGCTTACAAAGCCAAATTCCGAAAGGCAGGTAGCAACAGCTGTGCAGCAGCCACCACGATGAGGGGCAAGGCTTGGAAAGCTGGGAGGTAAGCAAAGAAGCAGAGCTCCCGACAGAGAATCCTCCACAAAGTGTCAATCATTCCAACTCAAAAGGCATCTGTGTGCTGTATAGTATGGAAAGGACTCCTGGTCACATTTGGCATAAAAAGAGGTGTGGAAGCTTACCTCTCTGGATCCGGCTAGCTCTAGTTGCTTAAAGGGTCGATTGTGCCAGCATTCAGCGTATGCCACTTTGGCATATTGATTATTTTAGTTAAATGTACTTGAAAAACAGCAGATGAAGCAAGAAGGGCACCGTGACCTTCCTTTTTTTCAGTGAAAGCAGGAGATAAAACTCCCATGTGAAAAGTATCCGCCCTATATCAGGAGGAAGGAAGACATTCTTATCACCAGAGAAGGAGAGTTGAAGCGGAGAGAAAACAAACTTTGCTAAATTAACCCTTATCTTCCTAGGCTCTTTTCCACAATTAACTGCTTTAGCCCAGACCCCTTTGTCTTGTCACTTTTTCACAAATTTACTACTCTTTGTCCAGCCTAGTATGTAAGCTTTTGGCCCTAACTGCTCCTTCGTATCTTCATTTGCTCCCATGTACATGGAAACACTGGTACACAAAACTTGTATGCTTTTCTCCTTTTAATCTGTCTTATGTCAGTTTAATTCTTAGGCCCAGCAGAAACCCTAAGAAGACAGAGAAAAAATTTTACTCCCCTACAATTATATCTGTGATATATGAGTTGGATTACACTAACTAAACTCTCATTAAGAACAAGTCAGTCTGGCTATTATATTTTGCAGCTTCTCGGGGAAGTGCTAGGATTTGTGTGGGGATTTTTGTTTTCTTGAGTTTAACCTCTGCATTCAAATATGGTATTCTGATATCATTTCTTAAGAAGGATAAAACGTGTGGGTCAAGACATGCAGCCTTATTCTAATAAAATTTTAATACTTTTAACTATTAAAATCCCTGTTCGTACAGAGGCACGGCAAAAGTCACTATTATTCATCTTTAACTTCATATTCGATAAAACACAGCATTGAAGGCTCTGATAAAATAGTTCTATTTGGATCAATGTACCCAGTGGTAATTTTAACACACTGCATTACTGTTGCACAGACAAATCCAACTTTCCCTTCTTTCAGAGGGTCGCTATCTAAAATGATGTCTTAATGTAAACACTGTGGCTTTGCTCTTTCTTGGTTTTCTGAATCTCACATGTCAAATTTCATTCAGAAGTTTCCTTGTTTCTCATCCACATCCGTCTAGACTGTACTCCCAGTCTGCCCAACTCCACCCGATAACCCAGCTTCTACAATAATCATCTGTCTTCATCTCTGTTACTAACCCGACTGCACTGTTGGTTCCTTCTTCTTTTTCGTTATTCTGGACATAACACCATTGAACTCTATCTTTTGTTATTATAACCTTTTTTATTAAAAAATCTCTTCATATCAGTTATCATATCAGTTATGATATTGAGATCCTTATTAATCCCAGACGCCTCCCTGCCAGAGTTCTCCAGCTTCCTGCTATGATTCAGACTAGAGACTTCCTTGCCTTGCTCCATTCCTTTTGGCAACCAGGCTCACTGTTTCCTAAATCTTATAGCCTTTTTGTTTCTATCCTCTTCTGATTGAGGCATATCCTCAATAACCTCTTAAGAAAAGATTTGTGGGCAGTAAACTTTCTGAATCTTGCCAGTATGAAAAAGTCTACCCTCATACTATTGTCGATAATTTAATTAAGTACCTAATTCAAGAAGCATGTAGAACTGCTTGTTCTGCTTACAAATTCACAATAAATTCTGTTTTAAGTCCAATGACACATTCAGCCATTTATTATTATAAGTAGCATTTCTGAATTTCAAGACCACATTCGGAGGCTTTTATAGAGAATATAGGCTCACTCCTAGGTTGTAGACCCTCCAACTGGGTTGTGGCTTCTTTTCCTGCTTCATCAGCCTGACTTCTCCATCAGCTTTTCATCCTCTAAAAATGTATTGATACCTTCTTTGCCATTCTCTTTTCCATTGTGTATTTATGCATATTTATTTCTTTGCTATGATGTTACTGGTCATTCTAACATTTTGAAGGATTTTTTTTTTAAATGAAAACTCATTTTAATATAAAATATTATCCAAATATTGACTTAGATTTATTATTTAAATAACTAGAGTCTGAATTTTTATGACAATTCAACCTTTATTCAATTATTTAAAAAAATCTAAACATGCATGCTACCTTTTCACATTGGAACTAGCAATAAATAGCCCTTTCACTGTACTACCGAGCTGGCACGGCAGAGTTTGGGCACTCAAGTCAGATACACTTGGGTTCAAATTCTAGTTCCTCTACTGATGAGCTACATAAATTCTGGGCAAGTTACATATCCACCCAAAAATATAAACTATCTTACCTATATTATAAAGATTAAAGAAGATTAATATGTCAACTTCCCAGTAGTACACATGCCCGATATATATGTGCTAAAGAAAAGGTTAGTTCCACTCTCCTATCTCTTTACTTTTTCCATACTTTTACTTATTCTGCAGACAATACTGACAGTAACCAATATTTTCCAGTTGGTCTTCTTTTCCTTATTCCCATGGTCATCACCCTGAACAACATTCAGAACATGTTATTTCTGCCATTTCTGTCTAAACCTGATGTTCACATCACTAGACACTTCTATTCTATTTTAAACTCCAAACCATCAGTTTAAGCCCTTGAATGTACAGCTCTGATTATGTCACTGCATTACTTCCCCACTCAAATATCTTCTGTGGTTCCCTTTTATATACTAAATTTAATGCAAATCTCTGTACCACCTCCCCACCCCAGCCTATAAACTAACACCAACTTCCATTCTAGATTTGTCATATGTTTCCTAAGTGTACCCTCTATTGCAATAAAACTTGATTTCTCACTATTCTCTGAACATGTGGTGCACTTTTCCATATTTGTTCTATTCTTTTCTAATTGGAATACACAATTTACAACCTGACCTGTCAAAATGCTATCTTCCTTTTAGGCTCAGCCTGCACCATACTCCATAAAACCTTCAAAATCTCCAAGGCAGAAATGTGCTCTTACTCCTCAGAAACCTCAGAGCATGCTATCTGAATTTCCCTAAATATACATTTATAGTATTCACCATAATTATTTCTAACTATGCCTTCACTTGCCCAGCACATTATAAGCCATTTAGTGGTAGGAGACATATCCCATTTATTTCTACATTTCCCCATAAGACTCACTGTAGTGTCTTGTACTTAGTAGAAATCAATTACTGTGTTTTGAATGAATGAGGCAATGAACTCCTAAGTACTGCTTCACGTATGCCTTGATAATATGTCTTAATGTCCATTAACACTTTAATCTTTATCAAAAATCATTGTTTCAAAAAATCTTTTTGTTGTATTTGGAAGAGAAAACTGGTGCTTATTGAGTGGGTGCTGTGTGCCAAATACTGTGCTAGGCTTTTCTTTTTTTTTTTTTTTTAAGCATATTATCTCATTCTTGTCAGAATTACAAACAATGATATGATATTATTAGGGTTGTTTTTTCTTATTCGAGGAAACTGTAGTGCTTAAATAATGCTATAGATCACAGAACTAAGACTGAAATTCGGGACTTTCTTTGTCAAAATTATATGTTCTTTGCATAATGCTACACTTTCTGCTTTCATGGCATGACTTGATATCAACCAAGATTGTGTATTTTGAAGCCTAAGGGTGTGTATTTTGCCTTCCACTGGTTCTACCACTATATTTTGCATATAACAAGTGCTAAATAAATATTTCATGGATGATCAAATAAGCATAAGTCAATCAAATAATTTTAACTATTGTCAGCTCCATAGGAAATTTCATCATAGAAAATTCAAATCCAAATAATTCTTTTCAGAATTTAGGACTTATACATTTAGTCAGCAAATATTATTTGAGATAATATTGTTTACACACAAGAATAAGTGATCTAGTGTCCTTGACTCTGAGAACTCAACAATAATAGTTAGGAAAGCCATAAGATAATACAATAAAATAGTGAGCACTTATAGCCCTGGACTATGTGCAAGGTGCTGTTCTATGTTCTTTAAATATATCAACTCTTTCAAGTTAGAACAATTATTAATAATATCTCATTTTTGCAGATGGGGAAACTGAAACTCAAAGTGTTCACATAACTTCCCCAAACTCATACAGCTAAAAATGTCCAGAGTCTATATTTGAGCCCAGTCACCCTGGCTCCTGAGGCCATTCTCTTTTCTACACAATAATTCAGGTCCACACATGACTATTGCAAGTTGAGAGATCAATACGTCAATTTCTACAATTTGAGAAATACAAATATTTCTGTAGGGGTTCAAAGGAGAAAGTTATTGTTTCTTACCGCTAAGTTAGGAAAGGCTTCAGAGTATCAAGTATCATAGCATCATAGTAGCAAGTATCAAAGCATTTAATCAAGACCTGTAGTACCAGGCAGAAGTTCCACAGAAGATGAGCATTTGTAGAGCAACATGAGTTAGGCAAGAAATAGAAAGGGATTATGTTGTTTTGAGTTTTGGTTTTTGTTTTTTAAACATGAGGAAAAAAGAAATATGGCCAGAGTAGCATTTCTAGGTAGAAAATTAGTGGCAAATAGGAGCAAAGGAACAGATTTTTGGAAGACACAGTTTACCCAACTAATGTGCCTAAAATTCATTCAATAGACAGTGTAGAGCTATTGAAGATTTCATACCAGAGAAGCCTTATTAGTAAAGTGATAATTTATACATATTGATATGACAGAAATAAAAGGATACCTAAATGGGACAAGCCCTGACAAAATTTTATAGAAACAGAGAGCATTTTTATTTAAAAAAAAAAATCAAAATGTTCTATTCTTTATAGTCTTGGGAAAAATTGACAACTGAATATCCTCAGACAGATACAAAAAGGAGCATGCTAAACAAATGACAGAAGGGGAGGAGTGTGTTCCAGATTAGGTTTCTAAATTGGAATAAGAGGGTGAAAGGTAATCCCTATGTCTTTCAGTAGTCATAAAATTTTAGTAGTAAGCTTAACATTTTCTGAAATATATAAAAAGTATGCCTTATTAAACCACCCAGCCTTCTGCTTTGGGATGTTTTCCGTTCTATAAATGCTCTGTAGTTAGCAAATTTGGGAAATAATGTACAGTTGGAACTAGCAGGCAATCTCATCAAACAGGTTGGTGTTGTCTCCAAAACAGGTGAAACATCATGTTTGTACAGATTGCATTGTAAAATAAACACAGTGATGAACTTAGAACAACTAGTTCCACTGAATGAGTTCAATCACTTAAAATGTTTTCGTGTTGTTATAATCCTTTTAGAAAATGATATTTTTAACTGTAGTAATAAAATGCATTTTCATTTTACTTATTATTTAAATAATAATAAGTATGATAATAAGTAATAAGTATGGTAATAAGTAATAAGTATGATGTGTCAAATTTGTTACATTGGGGATGGTAATTTTTTTAGGAACATATCAAAGGAGCACAAGATCATTAAAACTGGGTAAATTTACAAAATACCTTTACTCTTTTCATTGTTTCTATTTTTTGCATTTTGTTGAGCTTAAGAAATGTACAAAGTGGGTTCATTTTATATTTACTTTTAGACAATTTCATTTATACTACATGAGCAAATTTTTATTTCATGAAGCAAGAAAATAGGTTTTCCCCCTTACTCACCCTTATTTTTCTCCATCTTTTTCTCTCCCTTTTCAATCAAAGCCTCCCACCCAAAAGAAATTGCTCCAATTGAAATGTCTAAGTTCTATTACCAAAATAAAAAGAAGAAGAAGAAAAGAAAAGAAAAATCCCTCTCCTGGAAATTGCTACAAAGGAATTTCACCCTATTACTCACTCTGTTCTTGGCACTTCATTAACATCACTATTAAATCAGTCCCCAATTGGAATCTAGTATTGTGCATGAATTATTCTGCATGAGTAGCCTATTATAATTCAAAAGTCTTTATTTTTAAAAAATTTCATTACAGCTATCTAGTTATATTGTTATTTAATAAAATAGTTATGCATTCATTTTCAAGTCTAAATTAGGCACCTAAAGGCATTTTGAATATGTCCTAAATGATTAGATGAAAATATTATTTTTATGGTATAGTCCTTTAAAGACTCAAATAATCATTTGGCCACTAGTAATCCACAACCAGTTGTCTCTACTTGTTCTGCATGCATATTTATTTTATAATTGATGACACAGGTGTGTTCTCTTTATGAAATACATTATAGTATACAAAATAAATTGAGTAAAACCAAATTTTATTAGATGCATCCAAGTACTTTAGTAATTAAAATGTTGACTTTGTAATTTAGATTTATTCATCACTATATATTCTACTTAATGAGAAAAGAAGTGCTATTCTGAGGATGTGGATTTTGTCAATTTAGGTACATTTGGGTAAATGCTAAATATGTCCAATATTTGATTAGCTATATAAATAGCTCAAAATCCACTGGATAATTTGCAGTTGTCTGCACTATTTCCTTCTGACTTGGTATCTGGAAGATGCATAAAACAGTTGCATCAGGCTAGAGTAATTAACTGGTAATTTGGAACATTTTACTGGAAGATTGGCTTATGAGAGCTTCTCTTAGCCATGATGCTCACAGGAAATAGATTCTGTTTGTAATCTGGCTCAACAAAATGGCTCATGAAACAGTTTCACAGCAAGACTGTATCAGAAACCAGTGAGCCTTTGTGAAAATGCTTGTTGGGAAAAAAATTTGAAGTAGTCTAAGCCAACTTTATGAACAATTGCCAAATTAGCTAGATACCTTTATTTTTGCATCAAGAAGCATCATCTTCGTATGGAGAAACAAAGTCCAAGAGCAGATTGAGGGATATTTAAAAACTTTACCTGTTATCAAATTATAATCTAACACTTTTTTAGTAACTCATAACTTTAATACACCCCCTGAATTCCCGTTCTTGCTTTGATGGCTGTATCATGCTGATGTTGTCACAAGCTCTCTTCATTCTGACCATATGATCACATTTTCCCAATGTCACAACAGCAAATTGTTTTAGTCAATTCAGTCCAGCTGCTATCAAAGCCTAATAGAATTGCAGTTTAGAAAAATTTAGTTGAAGGAAACCCTTATTTGTAGAAACCCTACATCCTGTGAGTGAAGAAAAATCAAAGCAACAGAAGACTAAAATTTGGGTCGGTTAATTGGAGTTAGGTTAAAGCAAATCAAATAGAACAGGGTTTTTTGGGATATCACAAACAGCAGAAACAGTGATGGTTATTGAGACAACTAGAGAAATTTATAGATGGATGGAAAATCCCAAAGATAAAGTGGCTGGGCTAGAGCTATAGCAACTAAAAGAGAAAGGAATAAACTAAGTGGGGCAGAGAAAGGACACAAAATTAAAGAGCCTAAAATCAGACTGAGTTCATCCTCCAAATGAAACCTCCCTTTTACTCCTTCTGAGGGATTCCATAATTCCAGATAATTATGGGTAAATTATTCTACTATAAAAAAAAGAATATATAACTGAGAAGAGCTGAAAGAAAAAAAGAATCTAATGTTAGAAACAGTAGAAGACAAATTGAGAAATTAAATACTTTCATGGGAGCAAACATAGTTGAGCTGTCTATAACGCAAAATGTACTTAGCTTCCTTGATTCTGTTGAATTATTATATTAAATCACACAATTATTTCACATACATGCAATATACAAACTTTGGTGGCCATTAGGGGATAGAACTAAACTATATCACTGCATTCCCATTCAGATTTTAATTAACTGGTGTGTGTTGGAAAATCATATTCTTTCTATTTATAATATAGGAATAGTCATAAAATCCATTACTGTTCTTTCTGTAACGATGCTGTTGAGGACATTGTCTACTGCAAAACACAGTGTTCCCTAAAGTCCAACATGAGAAATTTCTTTCTTGACATAATTCACTATCAGGAAAAGCTATGCATCACATAAAGAGCACACGTGCTTTCTCCACTCTGATAATAAAAGCTCTATAATTTATTGTACCTTACTTTTACCCCCAAAACACAGATACAAAAATCCTGAACAAAATAATAACAAACATATTCTAGTGAAATAAGCCAAACATAGAAGGACAAATCTCACGTGTTCTCATTCATATGTGGGAGCTAAACATTAAAAAAAATTGATTTTGTTACAGCAAGTGTTACAGTGGATGGTTCCGAGGACAAACCGAGCGACACACAGAGAGTCAGAGAATCAAGGTTTATTTGCCAGCAGGCTCAGAGCTGTCTCACCACCAAATTCTGAGCCCCATCTACTCGGTTTTTCTCACTTTCATTAGGTTGGAGAGGTCTGATGGGTGGGGTCTCAGGTGGCTAACACGCCAGGTAACAGATGGAGGTCTTCCTTATCAATTTCATTGAGATAGAGAGTAGAATGATGGTTACCAGAAGCTAGGAAGGGTAGTGGGGTGGGGATGATACAGTGGGGATGGTTAATAGGTACAAAAGTATAGTTAGATAGTGAGATAGAATGAACAATATTTGATAGGACAACAAAGTGACTATGATCAACAATAAGTTAGGATATACTTTAAAATAACTAAAGGAGTGGAATCATAATGTTCCTAACACAAAGAAATGATAAATGCCTGAGGTGATAGATACCCCAGTTACCCTGAGTTGATTAATTCACATTGTATGCCTGTATCAAAATATCACATGTACTTGATAAAGATATACAACTATTATATACCCATAATAATTAAAAATAAAAAAATTTAAAAAACAAATATATACTAGCAGTATATACAGAGTACAATATGTCATGAGCAATTGGGATTTACTCCAGAAATGAAGGTTAGTTCAACTTTTGGAAATGAATGAATGTGATTACCCATGGCGATAGACTAAAAGAGAAAACCATGAGATTATCTCAACAGATGTAGAAAAAGCTTTCTTTAAAAGTCAACCTTTACTTAGGATTTTTTTTAAAAATCTCTGTAATGTAGCAATAGAAGTGAAGTTCTTTACCTTTTGAAGGAAATCCATGAATGGCCTTCAGTTGCTGTCATCATAAACATTGAAGTACTCAATGCTTTCCCCTTAAGATTGGGAAAAAAAGTATTCGAAGTGACGGATGCCCTAAATACCCTGACTTGATCATTATAACGTTTTATGCATGTAACAAAAGATCATATGTGCCCATATAAATGTAAAGATATTATTTATCAATAATTATTAAATCAACTCATAGAATATACCCCAAAATCAAAAAGCTACTAGATTTAACACATCAGTTTAGCACTGTTTCAAGAATCCAGATCAACACAATGGATTATGTTTCTGCACATTAACTAGCAATGAACAATTTTAAAATGAAATTTAAAAGGTACCATTTCATCGATACAATCAACAAAATTTGAAATATTTAGAGATGAAGCTAACAAAACATATGCAGGATTGGTATGGTATAAATAAATCAACAAACGATTTGGACAGTAGGTATGAGTACAAGAAGAGAACAGTAGGTATAAGGCCAACGCAGAGGTTTCAGATATGGAAATTAACCCTTTGAGACAAGCAGATATGTAAATGGATGTTACTTCTCAACTAGTTTCCTCCAGGGAAAAATCTCTAAGGAAGATACAAGGGAAGACAGCAGGGCAGAGGAAAGAGAACCATGATGAGGTGCACATCCTTGGGACAGCAGGGATCTGCACATCAGTGAAAGAAAGGAAGGAAGGAAGGAAGGAAGGAAGGAAGGAAGGAAGGAAGGAAGGAAGGAAGGAAGGAAGGAAGGAAGGAAGAGAAAATGAACCACAACTCTTATTTCACACTGGAAGGGAATGTGAGGTCAGGGAGTTTTTCTATGAAGAGACAGAAAGAAAGATGAGAAGGAGGGGCGGATGAAAGAAAGGTTGTTTGTTTTTTGGGGGTTTTTTTGTTCTGTTTTTAACACAGGAGATGTTAGAGTGTAAATGTCTGCTGGTGCAAAAGTTCATCAGACAGAAAAAAAATGATGCTGCGAAAGATGAATAATTTGCTAGCAAACCCGGATAAATGCAAGAAGCTTATGCAATCCCCACACGAGACGGGCTTGTCTTCAGAAATACGTTACCCATGGTAGCAAACTGGATCACCCTCGAACTTGACTACATATAATTAGGTAATTGCCCCCACTACCTTGTGAACACACATTTAAGAATAAATCAGAGCAGATACCATCTAAAGAAAGCTGAAGGAATAGGTGTTTTTCAGGCAACTGAATTGAGCAGATTGTAACACTTGGGTAAGACATTAAGCACTATGATTTTTGTCAAGAGAAGTAGAAAACATATCTGGTTACACGTTTCTTTTCCCACAATAGGAAACAGCCAAATTAGTCTAAGGAGCCACAATTTTTCTTCACATTCAATTCATCAGGAATTTACCATAAGCAGCCCCTGAGTAAGTTCTGCAAATGCAGTTGTTTTAAAAGAGCTATGAATTTCTCCTCTCAGACACCTAGGAAAGCAGAGAGCGAAAGCACGAGTGCACAGCCCAGCACAAGAGTTTCTGTGAAGAAGCGAGGTGCAGGCGTGGTTAGCATTTGGCGAGGAGGGGAGCTATGAAAACATACTCTTTCAGAATCAGGAACAGGCACAAGTGGGGAGGAAGGTGCAAATGACACTAGAGGATGGAATTCTGTCAAACATTACCCACCAGAAAACTTGCCCAAAATATCAAACTTGTCTCATTTGTTTACCCTTTTTCCTCTGTATGCCTCACTAAACCGCAACCTCCATGAAGGGCCAGGGCTTGGTCACCACTGTGCCCCAACTTACTAGTACGGCTCTAGATTATATCAACCCTCAGCTATGTACAGTTCAAATCACTGGGGGGAAAAGACAAAAATATACCCCTGTATTAGGTTGAGTTCATCTAACTATTTAGCACCATGGTTATGAAGTGGCTTCCACAGAATTGCACATATAATTCAACAAATCAGGTACTTAACATGGATTGATCAATTCCCACAAGGATAAAAAGTAGTCCTTGCTGTATAAGTGGTACAAGGAAACACCAGATGTGACCACCAGAAGAAGAGATAATAATTTTTCTTTTTTTAAAAAGCCCTTTGCAACAATTTTTTAAAGATGTATTCTCTCCCTGATTTGTTCATTTTATTCTGGACCCATATATTTTCCAAGTTAAGAAATGGTTCTTTTTATAACACAATACATATAATTATTCAGAAGATGTTCAGGGGTAAAATTTACTTCCTTTACATTTCTCTGATTTTCTGACTTGCGGTGTTAGAGACTCTGAAGGGCTAGTGCTCCCCTTCAAGAGACAGTTGTTAACAATTCCGCGTTTCAGGACTCTGTGGTGCCTACCCTCAGGTACACAGACAATTACATTTCACCTCCTCTTATCACTGTAGTTCACTTTTTTCCCTTCTCTGTGACCTTATATCCTTCTTCAGTATAGCATCTTTTGTGTCTTTTGTACTCCTAACATTTCTATGATTCAACACAATGCTGGTTTATTCTGTCCCGTCTTTTTGCTCCAAGCTCTGTGTGCCTGAATTTTTGTAATAGATGGTAAATGTGGAGTTCTTTTCATTAAAAGTAATCTTTTTTTTTTTTTTTTCAAAGCACAGTCTTTGAAAGCTGCTGACTTGTTCTGCATGTTCAAGGAAGAATTAAACTTCTGAAAGTTGCTGCATGCTGCTCTAGCGGAGGCCCGTGCGTCTGTGCAGCGTAAGGTGTACAAAACAGGAGGGCAAATTTCTTAGTTGTTGGAGAAATAATAAAATAGAAGCAGGTGTGAAAACTGACATAGATTGAAAAGGGTATATAATCTAGCAAATCTGCACAAAAACAAAGCCAATCTGAAATGATTCAATATTACACAATTCAGTATCAGTTACCTCACTTCTTCACAAGATGAGCTTGGAGGAACAGAGCCAAATGAGCAAGGATAAAAAATACATTTTGCATGTAATTACATTGCCGCACAAAGAACCCTTGCCCACACATACACCTGCCAAGTGGGGACATAGAAAAATGGGAAGCACCAATTCAGAAAACTGTATTTGATTAAATCTACAACCAAGAGATGCTGTCTACAATTAGTCTTTCCTTGAGAAATACAGATGTTTCCAAAGACGTTCTTTGAAACAACAAATTATTTTATACCCCTTGGCTATAAATTCATCACAATCGGAAGATGAAGGAACACTCTCTTATTGATGGGAGAGTAAATTTGCTAAACTCTACCCTAATCACTCAGAACCCTGCCACACTCTGCCTGCATTGGCTTCACCATTTTCAACACCTTCCATTCTAATCATAGTCAACCACATCAATCATTATCTCTAGCAAACCCCACGAAACCTCTGGTTTCACCACTCACAAGAAATATGCAAAAATTCCTTTGCAGAGTCCATAAGGTTTTTTCACTTATGAAAGTCCATATTGCAGCCAGAACCCACTCATTAGTTCTATGCTACTCTATCCTGCCATTTCTCCGACTCTTGCAAACTGCTGGAGGAAAGCCTCAATGGGTGGTAGAATTCCACCGAAGGAGCCCTGCCCTAGGATTGCTGTCAGAAGCGTTGGCTTCTAATTGTCATTTGACAACTTATAGAACTACTTTGGGCATATCATTTAGTCTTGCTGGGTCTCATTTTCTCCCACAAGTAAAATGAAGGGGATGTGCTAAATTATTTCTAAGATCCTTTCCAATTTCAGCATTTAATTATTTCATTCAGACAGTGTTGAATTTTCTCTAGAGTTTTCCATTCACCAGAATTTTTAGAATGAATGACTTGTTGATGAAAGCTTGTTGGGAATTTTGGCCTTCTGAGAGTTCAGCATAACATTAGCCTACTTTTCTCTAAAGTCTCATAAATCCCTGAAAAGGAGTTAACTATTAAAGTGGTCTTGACAACAGTCGGTGAGCTCAATGAAAGATAAAAGGCGAATGCTCGAATTAAGAAGGACCTCTCACTTTAACAGAAAAACTGGCAAACTTTAATCCCTAGCAGTGAGTGAGCCAATGTCAGAAGTTTTTGAAATGCTCTGAAGACCACGGTCTATAGCCCCCACAAAAGACACATGGATTCTATAGCAAGAATCATCAGGCTGGAATGATAATACGATCCAAGAATTGATTAACCACAAGCATGAGGTTTAACACTTGGGGAAATGTCATCAACATGATGGAAAAGAAAGTGAATCATCTATGTGCTTAGGCAAAGTTTCCAAAAAGAATCTAAAGTGAAGAACAGATGGTGAGATGACAAGCCAAAGATATCTGACATTTCTCCAGCATCTCCAAGACAGCGGCTTTTGTAATGTTGTGAGCGACAAGACAAGCTATTAAGTAGTTATTGAGAATCTATTATATATTAAGCATGGTGGTGAACACTGGGCAGTGAAAGAAGAAGAAAGAGAGAAAGAAAACTAGGAAAAGGAAAAAGAAAAGAAAAGAAAAGAAAAAAGAAAAGAACAGAAAAGAGAAGAAAGGATGGAAGGAAGAAAATGAAAAAAACATATAAAGAATGTTCAGGAATAGAACGAATACCAAGGTGATTACATAAAGAGGCTTTAAGAAATTAACTGTTTTAAATGAACTTAAGTGTCTAGAAGAATTATATACCAATGAACTACAAAAACTCAGATGGAATTAGAAAATTGTTGTCAAAAATGTGAAGACTATATGGAGAAAAGAAGAGGTACCAGGGTACTGAAGATTAGAAAATATTCCCTGAATTTGAAAAAGGGGAGAAGGATGGGATCTAGATATTAATCATCAAAATTAAAGATATCTTAAATATTAGGACAAACTGTTAATCAGATGGTCTGTGATCACTTAGGACAGAGAGAGACATGTACTAAAAGCCAGCGCGGGCCTATTTATTTAAGAAGTATTAAGACCTCAGTGATATCAAAATGTAGAACACTCTAAGCCAGAAATATACCATGGTATAATAAAAAGTCATTCTGTGAAGATGTTGCTTGCTGCTTTTTCCCCACCTGAGTACCAGAATCTTGGTTGTAATAGCTAGTTAGTGCTGCTAACAAAAAAACAAAAAAAATGTTTCTGAAAATCATGCTTGTAATGAGAACTGTATATATGTTGCCAGATGTTATATAACCAAAGCAAAGCTCTACAGAGTGGGTGCTAGACCCACCTGCAGTCCCCAGCCCATCTTGACCCCGGAGAAGCTGACCTGCTGGTGAGCCTCATCTGTGTGTTTCACAAGACGTGTCCTATGCTGATCTCACTGGGATGTCACTTCTTAGTTTGAGAACCATGACTACTTGGTTTTGAGACTTTACAAATATGCCTCTCATCCCTTAGAACTGCATCTTTATCAGTGGATTTCAGTCAGAGCTTTCTTATCTGCAGTGTGCGCTGCAGAACCCTGCTTGCTGGCTTCACCAGATAATGGGAATCCCTGCGAGGGTGAGGCAGTTTGTCCCTCTGTCTGACCCGAGTGCAGGATGTTGTTGCCACCCTCTGCATCATCTTTGCCACTATCTGCAGTCACAGTCTGCTGTGGTAACAGAGGAGGTGGTTCTAAAATCGTTTTGGCAGAAGAAATTACTTTATGTTTGGAATTAGAGCTGAAAAGTGGTTCCCCATTGTACAATACCAATACTATTCCTGTGTCACTCTATTAAACGTTGCCTAGGAAATGTGGCTTAGCATATTTGCAAAAGACACAAAATGAGAAGGGGTAGCCATAATGTGGAATGATGGAATTAAAGTTCAAAATAATCTCTAGGTTTGGAAATGTGGGTCAGTTAAAGACATGCATTTTTAAGGGATGAATAAAAACATCTTACATTCTGATTTGATTAAATTGATTGCACAAGTAACATGTAGAGATCTAGCTTAGCAAAAGTTTGAGTGATAAAGATAGAAAGGTTCCCTCTGATCGCAAGCTCAACGTGAGAGTACAAGTGACTACTAAATATTGTATTGAATGGAAACTTAGGTCCCTTTATATTTAAGTACATTGTTCATCTGAGGAATGATAATATTCCAATATCACTATTCAGACCTCATTTGGTGTATTGCATTTCATTTCATATGCCATATTTTGAGGAGAACATTGTCAACGTGAATCTCTTGCTTATGACCTAATGTGTCCCTGGTCACAGGTCAGACTATACTAAATTGATGGCGTAGAGCAGACTTTTGTGTATCAGTTATCAATTCTTGCATCTTCTCCCAATTTCTGGAATCATTTCCATCAACCAATGTCTCTCTTGAAGTGATCACAACATCATTTTCATATGTTGAAAATCTCTTATTTGGGCCTCCATGCCTCCATATCTGTTATTTTAGTATAATGAGAAGAAACTATGCTTTTGCCAAAACCACTGTTCACTACAGAGGAGTATGGATTTGTTGTTCCATACAATGGAAAGTCTTTCAACCTCATGAATCAGAGTATCACATGTTCTTATCATTCTTGAATGCAGTAACTTGGCACCAATAGACTCAGTTATCAGTCACAGTCATAAATAAGAGTTAGGTGGACATTTCATAAGAGTGGAATTATATAATATGGGAATTTTGTCTCTAAGAAATTATACTTCAATAAAGTTGTTTTTTTTTAAAAAAAGAGTTAGGTGGAGACTAGAGGGGATTTATTTATGATATGAAAGATTTCATGGGAGTTGCCAATTAAGCTATAAGAAGAGCCACATATAACACCAAAGTAAGTCACCTGAATTTTTAAATGAGGGCAATCATTCAAAGATCATGAGGCTAGCCATCAACATCTCAGGATAGTAGAAAGAACTACAACTGTGTGGCCTGAATAAGAGTGAGGGAATTCATAGCTACATTCATATATTTAACATATCGCCAAGGAGAAGGTGAGTAGTCCTAGAGGTAGACCTGGGATTGATGAAGGAAAGCACTTTGCATTTAGAGTTTGAAATGGAAAGGCTAACATCATACCTATCCAAACATGGGACAGAGAGCCTTCTGAAGTCAGAGTCCCCCAACATAGGAAGTGTTCTAACTTCTTAACACAGAATGGATTTAGCTGAGTGGAGCTTTTATAGCACTAAGAAATTGTTTTGTTAAAGACTTATCTTTTCTCTGTTTTAACAGTTGCTGAACATAATGAAAGCATTTTCTAAATTGTCCTGAATGATTCCAAAATCAAGCTTAGAATCTCTTCAAATATTGAAAATTTTTTTTATTAGATGAGCTTTATTTTTTATTTTTTTACATATCATGTCTTTACTTCATTTTAAGTTTACAATTCAATGATTATTAGTAAATTGACCAAGTTGTACAGCTATTCACATAACACAATTTTAGGGGATTTCCTTCCCCTTTTTGAGACCCCTAAGTGAATATTTGTCTGGAAGATAACAAGAAATGTTTTCTCTGCTAATGGAATAACTTGCATAATCTATTAAAGTGAATATAGGAAAGTTTATGTCATAGTTTTATGCTCTTAATTTGAGACATGGAATTAAGATGGAAATCTCAAATATTTTGAAGGTGACATACTAAAAAAGTTTAATGAAGAGTGGTAAATCCATCAAGTTTGGATATATCACTTTCCACCATAGAAAATAGCTTTATAAGACTATTAAAACAATCAATTCAGTCTTCATTCTGCCAGCCCAGTTAACCACTCAAGTGGTAGATTTTGTAAAGAGGTAAAAAATGAAAGAGTTGATTGAAAACATTTTTTATTATTGTGTTGTAAGTGATATAAATACCATAGATTGCTTTGTATTGTTGTTCACGTTTCACCTCATTTGGCAGATTTAAAAGCATAGACATTTTTAAAAATTATAATGCCATTGTATTAAATTTAAGTATCAACTATTTGACTCTGGAATAAGTCATATATGATGTCACAGCTTAAATTGAACAAGGCACTGTAAATGGTTATTTTCTGTGCAATCACAAAAGAATGAGGAAGATCCGTGTATTATACAAAGCGTGTCACGTGTAAACTACTCACATGAGCTTGCTCACATAAACTACTCACTACTTACAGAAGCTTGCAATCACGACGTAAAACTAGAAGATGCTCAGGATCCTTGATGGGCACAAGTGACAAGGGATTGTTAATACTTGCTAAAATACTTAAATAAATATTGTCAAGTACTGAGATGTAATAGATTTACAAAAGGATATAGTAAAATAAGACTGTCCATGTTCTATCCTCACCCAGGCAAGTGGCAAATCTGTGGTTCCATCCTCCTTCCTGGAAAGGACTTTGACTATTCTCTAATATGCTCATTCTGTTGTCAAAGGATAAGGACATCCAGTAATTATCTGCATACTCTGTTCTTTATTAAAATATGTTGGTGAAGTATGACACATAAAACACATATTAAAGGGTACATACAGAAAAGGGCACAAATCTTATGTGCACAGTTCAATGCATTATCACGAAATGAACCCACCCATAGGACTTCCTCCAAAGTCAAGAAATAGCACATGACCAGCACTCCAGGAGCGCCCTCCTTCCTCACTGAAGGGAATCCCTGTCCTCATTTCTAAGACCAGATATTGGTTTTATCTGGGTTCAAATGTCTTATAAAGGGAATCCTACAGTTTGAATTCTTTAATGTGCGGTTTCTTCCATTCCCCGTTATATTTGTGATATTCATCTGTGTTGCTTTATGTGATAGGAGTTTGTTTATTTTCACTGATGTGCAGGGTCTCCTTATATGAACACACTGGAATTTATTTTACCATTCTTCTGTTTACGGGCCTCTAAGATGTTTGCAGTTTGGGACTATTATGATTATATTTATACATGCTTTTTTGTACACATGTATGTGGATTTTTTATGGGTATATAACTAAGAGTAAAACTTCTAGTTTATGGAATATGTGTACCCTCAAATTTAGTAGTAACTGCCTAACAATCTTCCAAAGACATTATATAACTTTTATCCTACCAGCAGTATCAGAGAGTCTCATTTGTCTTCACATCCTCACTGGCACCTGATTTTGCCAGTCTGTTTAGTCTTAGCCACACTGATGGGTGTACAGAGGTGTCTCAGATTTTAATTAGTGTTTTCCTGATGATGCTGAGGTGGAGCACCTTTTCATATCCTTGTCTCTTCAGATATCTTCTTTTCATAAGCGCTTCTACAAGTTTCTGGCCCATTTTTACATTGTGTTGATTTGTTTTTTTCTATTTGACTTATAGAAAAAGCTTTACGTATATTCTGGGAAAGAAGTGTCCTGAGGGTTGATGTGTTGAAAATGTCTTGGAGCATTTTCCAGCTTGCCTTTCATTCTCTTAACTATATCTTTGATAAATATAAGTCTTCATGGTAAAGCCATTTTTTAAATCAATATTTCTTTATGTCCAGTGATTGTTTTGTATTATTTAAGGCATACTTAAATACCTTATAATTTTGAAATATTCTATTATATTTGTTATCTTCTAGAAATTTTATTGCTGCATTTTTAATATTTAGGGCAACAATCCACCTTAAATTGATTTTTATCTATGACATGACTTCAGATCAAATTGTGTTTTCTCGTGTGTATACTCAATTGATTCGGCATCATCTATTGAAAGATGCTCCATTCCTTGCTCCCCTGCATAGCCACTACCAACATAAACCAAGTGACCTCATATGTTTGTGTCTGTGCCTGGACTCTCTATTCTGTTCTGTGGGTCTCCTTGTCTTTGTAACAACATCACGTTGTCTTAAGTTCAAAGTAAATCTGGAAATCTAGAGAATTAAGTACTTTCATTTGGTTATCCTTCCCCAAGATTTTCTCAGCCATTGTTGGCCTTTGAATTATCATATACATTCCAGAAAACACTTGCCAATTTCTATTAAGATAACTTCTGGGACACTTATTGATACCACACTGAATCTATAGATCAATCTCAAGGCTTTGGCTGAATTCCCTGGTAAAGCCATTTGGCCCTATATTTTCTTGTATTTCCTTCCTTTAACTCTATTGAGATTTAATTTACTGTTCTAACTTTTATAGATGGCTATTAAAACAAGTTGATTTTCAACCTATTTTCTCTTCTCATATGTAAGTTTAAGACAGTGTTTTCCTCTAATAATGGCTTTAATTATATCTACATTTTGATAGGCCATACTACATATGATTGAAACCTTTCAAAATTTGTGGAAGCCTACTTTATTGCCTAGTATATGGTGAATTTTTATAAATGTTTCACATGTAATTAAGAAGAATATATATCTTGCAGTTGTTACATGCAATGTTCTACATATATCATTTATATCATTGTCATTTGGTTTGTTGATCTAATCTTTCATATCCTTACTGATTTTTTTTTGTCAGCCTGTTCTCTTAGTTGCTGAAAGATATGTTATAATCTTCCACCATTATTGTGGATTTATTTACTTATTAGTTTAATTCTGCCAATTTTCACTTTGTATATTTGCTAAATTAGGTACACATTTATGATTATTAAATCTTTCTAGTGAAGTAACATTTTTATTATTATAAAAAGACCCTTTTCAATCTACCTTTAGTTTAGTATATTTTAGATACTGTTTACATAGAATAACATATCTGTCCTTGTAATTTCAATGTTTCTCAAATCCTATGTTCAAATGGGTCTCATATTAGCAGCAAACGGTGAGGGTTTTTTTTTTCAGTCTGAATATCTTTGTCATTAAATTAATGTATTTAGCCAATTTATATTAATATAATTGCTTATATTTGGTTATTTAAATTTACCATTTTACTATTTGCTTTCACTTCCTATTTGTTCCTTCATTTCTTTGTTCTTACTTTTCTTTTTTATTATTTTAAATCAAATAAGCAATTTTATTATTTCATTTGCTCACTATAATTTGTTAGTCGTACATTATTTTACTATTTTTCTAGTATTTATTCTAGAAATAACATACATTTTTGACGTGTAACATACATTTTCACGTGCCGTCTATGATAGCTTAGTACTTTTACCATTTTCTATGTAAGATATTAGAACACTTAACACTATTTACTCCACCTCAGTCATATATGCTGTGTATGTTCAAATTGTTTCACATGTCAATATTCATTTACATTTATATATATTTACCATTTATTCTGCTTATCATTTGTTCCTGTAACTCTGAGATGCCATAAGGAATCATCCCTTTGGCCTACAGAAAATTATTTATTATTTAGTTTAACTTGGGTTTGCTACTGATAAATTCTTTCAGTTTATATGTATCTGGAGATATATGTTTTTGCTCTCATTTTTGAAGGGTATTTCCACTGAATATACACTTCTAAGTTATTCTTTGGTGGTTATTATTGTCACTCAATTGATTTTCAGTTTCCTTTTTAATATTTAGAGGTGATTGTCATACATCACGTATTATTACACATTAGACCAAAAATACTATGCTATATATTGCTGATGGAAACATATATGTGTAATACATTTTCCAATTATATTACTACTGATTGCAGTCAATGTCATGGCTTGATGAACTAGATAACACCCATTTCATCCTAGATAGCTTTGACTGCCTGTTCGCCTGATGTCCCAAAGTCATGTGTTCAGTTTCTCTTTGGATCTTGTAGCAAGTTAATAGTTGTTTCTCAAACAGAAACTGAGTTTCTGGAAAATAGAGCATGACTTTCTTCTAAAACCCTAGAGCTCTGTGCTGTGGGTCCTCAGTGGAGAATTGTAAGAGGCTCCAGAAAGAATTCTTATTTGCTGCATAGATTTAGCCAGATCCTCTCTGAAGTCTGAACCTGCCCCAAAGCATTCCCTGGCAGGTTACTTGTTAAACGGATCAGAGCTTCACACCAGATGTGGGATGTCTGCGGAATCCGAATACGACCACCAAGCCTGGGCTCCTTTTACAGTGACACAAGGTGGCTAAGTCTAGCAGGGTGTTTTACACTTCGGAGGTCATGTTCCTACATAGTACAGACCACTGGAATCTACTTTTATGGCGTTTACCTTCCACCATCTAATTGAACGGGCGTCTTATTAAGGTAGATAAGGTTAGGACCCTACTTCTCAAACTTTCTGGCTGAAGGACTAGGTTTATTTTTTCCCCTCAATTCCCCATGGGCGGATACTTTTGTCATCTATACAATCCCACACTTGGATGTTGCATCAATGTCAAATTACTACAAAGTTTCCAAATGCTTTTCTCATGTATTTATCTTGCCATGAACTGGTAACACAAAGTTTACAGACTAACACTTACAGTACCTATTATGTGTCAGATTCCATTCTAGACACTATGGATTAAGGGAACAAAACAGATAAGGTCCCTGCTCTCAAGGAGTTTATGTTCCAATGGAGGAGGAAAACAATAAAAAGTAGAAATATAAGTAATGTAATATCAGGCAGCAAGAAGTATTATAAAGAAAAAGTGAGGCACTATCAAAACATAAATAATTATGGGTGAGTGCTATTTTAAATAGACTAGTCAAAGAATGAGTCTCTTATCAGCTGGCATTGGAGTGAGACTAAATGAAATGAGAAAATAAACCAAATAAAAATTATAGAAAAGTATAATACTTCTAGGAAGTATTATAATCTAGCAAAGGCTCTGATATGGGAGCATCCTTAGTATGTTCTAGGCCAGGGAAGAAGGCCCATATGGGAGGCAGAAAGAAAGTAAGAGGAGAAGCAATGGGAACTGAAGTTGGCCAAAGAGGATAGGCAGCTAAATTAAGATCTTGGATGGCTCACGCCTGTAATCCTAGCACTTTGGGAGACCAAGGCAGGAAGACAGTTTGAGGCTAGGAGTTCAAGACCAACATAGTGAGATCCTGCCTCTATAAAGAATAGAAAAATTAGCTGGGCATGGTGGTATGGGCCCACAGCCCCCAGCTACTTGAGTGGCTGAGGCAGGAGGATCACTTAAGCCCAGGAGTTCGAGTTTGAGTCTACAGTGAGCTACGATGGTGCCATTGCACTCCAGCCTAACCCTAACCCTGTCTCTAAAAAAAAAAAAAAAAACAAAAAAAAAAATTAAGAACTGGATTGTTTGTTTGCTGTTGTTGTTTTTAAAAGTTTGATGTGAAAACAATGGAAATCTATTTATGCTTTTAAGAGATAACTTCATTATGATATGACAAATAGGTGAATTTGAGAGCTTAACCACAGTACATATGATTTCTAAAAACCTTGCATAAAGCAAGTTAATTTCAACACATTATTGTCAAGTGAGCTGGGATTACAAATTGATGGCCAAATAATTTGGACTTTTTAAAAAAGCTTACTCTACAGCCTCACACATAGGGAGCGATGAAAATTGCATTTCTTAAATAATCCCATCCATTTCTTCCCTGCAGCATTCAAATTAACAGATCACCATATGGAGCCAGCTTCCAGAGACAGGACAACTTCCTCACACAGTCAAGGACGAAGCCATCTATGTCTCGAGCTCCTCAGGGTTTGGGGAAAGGGGTTCGCAGCTCCCTTCTCTCTGCTGTTGCTGCCGCTGGAAGCAGTCTGTCTCGCTTAAGCCTCCTGTGGCTACTCCATTTGCTTAAAACTCTTTTTCATTGATTGTTATTGCTTAGAGTTGTTTTTCTTTTTCAATTTTATTATTATCCAACCATGACATCCGACCTTTATTGAAAATGTAAAGGGATTAAGCAATTAAATTTTTGTTATGTGAATTTCATTCCAATTAAAATATTTTAAAATGTAAAGGGGAAAGAATATGTATTTTTTTAAATAGAACTCTAATATTTGGTTAGACTGCATCTGTGGTACTTGCTGTAAAATGCTGTTAGCCAGATTAATTGTACTTAAATCATGCATATTCCCCCAGAGTGCACTATAACCATTCAGTAAAACAATACTTCTCTCAAACAATCATATTGAGCTTTACTGGGGGATCTTTTACTACACTAAACCAATTTTCTGAGGAATAATTTAGCTGAAAAATCATTTCATGAAAATCAAAAGAAAATATTTTCTTCTATTTATTTTTTTCTCTCATTTCAATAAAAAGGAGAGAAGCTATTTACCTGAAACTAGCATCTGCTACCAATTTTTAAAAATTGACAACCCCCTTCTCTTTTTAAAAGATTAGCTGTAACTCCTAGCATCCCTAAGGAGGGTTACAGAGTAATATGGATGGAAAGTTATATGATTTTATGTTCTAGAGGTGTCTTAAAATCTCACAGGTTTCCATTCCCAAAGCTGCCCACATCATTTCCCACAAGCTATCAAAGGGCAGCAGGCCAAGAAATTGTGAGTTCCTACCAGCAGCTGATGGGAGCTGGGATGTCCCCTGACCCAGATGGGGAAGGGAGAGGAAGAAGGTGGGTATTGGGACCCTTGAGTGTGAGAACTGTGAATTGGAACAGGGAGACTACGATTAGCCTTTGTTCACTGCCAAACTGAAAGAGACTATAAAGCCAGGGCCTGTGTGGCTAAGTTTGGGTAAAATGCATAGAAGAGATGAGAAAATCTTCAAAGGGAAAGAAACTTTGAAGCCAATGTGCAGAAGAGGCCAGAAGCTCCAGACAGAGGGCCTGACTTAGCTCTTCTAGAGTATACTTTTCCATTTGCATTTTCTACCTACCGCTATTTCCTTCAATACAGTCACTCTAGGAGATTCTAGGCCCCACTCGGTTCAGATTCAAAACTCCCAAGCAAATTTAAAACATTGATATTTGTTGATTTCTACCCCCCCCATCTATGCCTAAGTATTTTCTGAATCAAACTCAGTAACTTTTGTCCTGGCACCTAAAAAGTGAGCCAATTCATACAAAGGGTTTGCTTCTTCATGGCCTCCTATTGGTTAGAAATTCAAATCTAAAAGGTTGGTCAAAACAGAATCAATGCTGGTTGGGGGGAGACCATATTGTCAACTGAACATCTGTTTAACTCAATGAATTCTCCATGTGAGATGCAGAAATTGCTCAAACATTCAGATTCCACTGTGGCAGTGGTGGAAGTATTCTATTAATTGATACAGTATTAATTTATTTTCATTTTCTAAATTTCCACTTCTCTGCTACTTAGGAATATGGCCTGTAGATTTTATGGCATGAAACTCATGTGTTTTTTTTTCTTTGTATCTTCAAATTATTATTCTACAAATCCAGATAAGAAAAGGCAAATTTCAGAAAAACAAATGCAAATGCTTGAGCATACACACAGTTGAAAGTGGCATCACTAAGTCATTAGGGGCAAGTGCCTGTGCCAGCAACCCAGTGAAAACAGAGATCATTTTGTGCCTCTTTGATTGATAACACATTTGTTAAAGATGATGATAGGAATGTCATATTTTCATTTGGCACATAAATAAAATAAAACTGTCATAGGATTGCTTAAACTGGCGATCCTCTGCTGGGGTATGAAGGTCATTCCTTCATGAATACAGAAATCTCCCACATCTGAATATAAACTTGCAAATGCATTATGTAACATAATACCGCATGTTTACACTTTATACATTTTAATGAAATATTAAATAGGCTTATTTTGAGTAAATAACATAAATTGCAGTAGAGGTCATGGCAGTAAAATGCAATCATTTCTCTGGAACCGTTCTTTTAAAGGCCCACACTTCTTCTCTAACCTAGGAATAGACTAGGTAGTTGCTCAAAATAATACAATTATAAAAATTCCTATCATCATCTCTTTCTTCCCATTTTTCCCCTCCCCTGCCATCAGTATCAAAAAATACAATTCCCTGAACATCTTCACATCCCTCTAACCTGCCTCCTCACCCATGGGTCAGAGGCAAATGGGTTATAAAAGGTTTTGCTAAGGTGAAAAGATGTCGTGTGAGAGAAAATAATCTAGACGCCTATTTCCCCCATTCCACCGTATTAAAGAGTTCTGCCACACAGTAGGCATAAAATTAATAGGCAGTTTACATAACATTTGCAATAAATTGCCAGATAAAAAAGCTTCCTCAGTTGTGTGACTCTGAGATTGAAGATACAAAACTATAAACTTTATTCTTCACTTGCATCGCTGCCAGCATGTTGTCTAAAACATCTGCTTGGGTAATATGTCATACGCAATAGCCTGTGCAGGTTAGGCCAGGACATAATAGAAGTAAATGTATTTTTAAATGCCAGGTTTTAAAAGAAGACAGACCCATTTGGTGTCTCATTATAAGCGAAATGACTTTTCATGTCATCCCATCAGTAGGCACGCAGCTTTGGGGAGAGTTCCAAAGGTCAACATCCACAACTCTGTATTCTTTACTCATTCACTGTTTTCTCATGAGAGAAATGCAGGAAGACTATTTTCTAAGTGGACTTGCATTTCATCTAACAAATGAAAAAAATCGTTGCTCTAAGTTTCTGTGTATGCCAACAATCCCTTCAATTTGATATATACTGGTACCAGAACAAAACATCACAGGGGAAAAGAAACAAGTTTAAACTCTATTTCCTTCCCTATTTTGAAAGTATATGATTACAGAAAATACACCTAAAGTGATCCAAGAGACACAGAGACAGTTTCTTAAGGTAAATGGGAAAGGTATAATGATTTCTTCAGAACTGCAAAGTATTGACTTCTGGGAAACATGCTTTTTATTCTTTTAGCTGGTACATCATCATCCAGTCAACCCCAGCAAAGACAGTTAATAGGATTAACAATGCAAAGTCGTTACATGTGATAGAAAACTAAGATTCCAGCCTGCTTTCAGTTAACAATAATATTGCTTCACTTACCAATAATGTTAACTAAACCACTCCTATGGGCTTGGCTGTTTCTGGGCTCTGAAGATACAAGAAAGGCCAGCAAAGCCTCTGCCTTCATCCAGAAGATGGTGACAAATAAGCAGATAAATTTCAAGGGCAGTTGCTTTGGGTTATGAAAAGTAAAGAAGTATGAAAAGTATACCAGCGTTCTTAGTTCCTTCTATTAACTCTTCTTAACTCATGCATTCATTAGTAAACTGAGAAACAAAGACAAAAGGAGAAGTTGACATGGCAGAAGGCAATAGTGGTGGGGCGGTGAGGCCCCCCTTGACACAGGACTCAGCATCATGGTCACACACGAGCAGGTTGGGGCTGCAACATATTTGAGTTGATAAGAATCTTGCTGGACTTTTTTTATTATTATTAAATATCCTTCTTTACACCCCTCAATACCCCCTCCCTACCCCCAATTAACTTTCTTGTCTACACTAACTGCCAGTCCCATTGCAAAATAACTGCTAAAAGATCCTGGTACTATCTGCTAACCAGACTGTCTGATTTCCACTATTGTAACAGAAGTAAAGGGCTGAAAAGGGGCAAAATGTATTACAAGTTGCCTCTTTAAAACCTCTCACACTCTTTTTGGGAATTAAAAACTGCATTTCTGCCCAGGACCAGTCATCAGAGAGACAGAGGCGTGCTCTTTGTTCTTTGTTTTAAACCACAGAAGAAGGCTCACCAGAATTGTCTGGGCAGGGATTGTCTTCACTGGAAATGCTACAGTTAAACAACAATAGCCCAAAGCTAAAACCCCCCTTTTAAAATCTCTGTATTTCTCCTTATAGAGAGGATGATGGTACTTTTGGACAGTGGTACTTTAAGATGAGAGCCTGTCATCCTCTCATTTGCCAGCAAATTAATAAAATTCTTTTTCCTTAAACTGCTTGTCCTCGTTCAGCCTCAGGGACTAACATCAAACTTTCAGTGACATTGCTGTGTACTTCTCTCCATTAAGACTCATATGCTGTCTGTTTTCCTTCAAGTACCTGGCTGAATCAATAGCTGTGTAATCCAATATGGTTCAAGATAAAGTACAAATTGCAGAGAAGAGTGTTTTTTAATAGGTTAGCCCTATCAAGGGTTTCCAATAACTCAGCATAAACAAAGGTTAATAATGTCAGCATTCTAGAAATTATGGCAGAGACAACGGGAGCGTTATCTCTGACAAATGAGACTTTTAAGGTTTGCCCAGAGCAGAGCCACTAGAGCACTGACCCTTCTTTGGAGTAATGCTGATCCTGCACCACTGCCTGATAATTGAGAACTATCTGGAGCAAAACCAAACATTCTGTACCTACGGATATAATGCAACATTAGTTCCACAGCTTGCCTGGTGAGTATTCCTGCCAAAAGTGTTTAAATTTAATCCAATGTATCGATCTAACTTCCAGATTAGGAGAAATACAGAGGAAAGAGGAACAAGTTAAACAAAACCATGAGGAAAGTATCAGACAAATCAAAGGCAAAACATTTTGAAAGATATTGGATTATTTTGAAAGTCAGTGGTTTGTGCATAAAGAAACTTAAGAGGCTAATAAACTAGAGCAGCCCATTATCCTTGAACAGTTCTGGTTTTATTTATTTTTTTTAAGAAATGACTCTCAAAGTACTTTCATAACAATTGCTGATGTTTAAATATGGATCCAATATTAGACAATATTTATGAATTACTATTAGTATCATGAGCCATGATAATGGCATTGGGTTTAAGTGGGACAATTTCAATGTACGTTGGAGGTATACTTTGTGAAGGACCATAAGAAATGATTCAAAAAGTAGGCAAAATGTTAGCAATTATATTCTTTCTTAATTTTTTTAATATGTTTAAAGAATTTTAAAGCTAAAAGTGCCTAAATGAGTTAAGCTGTGATATTTGTTTTCATAAACAGAGTTCTTTCTATATAACTAACATAATTCTTTAATCTCATAGAATTTTAGTACAATAAGCTTCATTAATCCAGAACACTGGATAGAATTAATATAGAAATCTGCATCTTCCAGATAACCAAGTTAACCTATTACATACTAAAAAGGTAAAATGTTACTGACCTGAAATTGCTATGAAATCATCTACTCTGATAAGTAGACTTTGCAGAATATAATGAAATAGTTTCTTACTGAGTTTAGGTAATTCTTATAATTAATAATGTAACATTAATGAAAGGACAATTAGGATTCAGTTGGGCTGATGCTGACATATCTCTAGAATTTATTTTCCTGAAAGTCCCCTTGGTGTCAACTTGATCTGAGTCATTTTTTTTCTTTCATCTCTTCATTGGTATTTGTTGAGCACGTGCTTTGTGCCAGGAATAGCTCTGAATTCCAGGAATGAATGTTCAAGAGGCTGTATGGAAGCAGGGTGGGGGAAAGGAAGTCAGTTTGGGATAGATTCCAAACCTGCTTGCATCATACTCACTTGAGAGCTCTTTCCTTCTTCAAAAAAAGAGTGTGTTTGGGACAAGCATGCTGATTCTGAATTTCTTAGAGCTGGTCCAGGATCTCCAGCTCCCAGGGATTCTATGGTAGCTGACATAGACACCAGCATTTGGGAACCAAAATGAAACAGGCCCACAAGAAACCTCCCTGGGGAGTGTGAAGGTATGAACAGAAGGGGTATTTCCTTAGCTAAATCTTGAAAAATAAAGAAGAATTTGGCAAATAGAGAAAGAATGTAAGTTCACAGATATTTTGAGTATGTGTCACAACAAAGATAATGATGTCTTCAACAGAGAGTGAAAAGAGAAAAGCTAGGTTGTGAAGATCAGTTTTAGTGAAAAAGATAATGAGTTCAGTGATGGATAGATTGGTATGATATAATCGTATGATAACTCTCTTACTATTATGTCATTGACAAGACAACAATAATGGAGGTCAGATATCACTACTGTCTTCTCTTTTACTAGTCTTTAAAATTATTAATGTATAGGGAAAAAATTTGAACACGGAGTCCAGCACTGCCTGCCTTCAAATTCCTGCTCACCAACTTAAGAGTTGAGTAACTTTGGGCAAGTTAAGTTCTGTGTACTTAAGTTACCTAAAAACTACCACATAATATTGTCTAGAGGGGTTTAAATGACTTGACGTACATAAAGGACCTAGAATAGTGTCTGGGAATGTGTGTTTTCAATAAATATCAGCAAGTATTAGATTAGTAAATGTTCAAAGGTGAAATATCTTCAGTTCTTATGACCACATTGCTTGATCACATATATCATTTCATGGTTAATTTTTTAATACTATCCTTAATAACTGTTCATGAAAACACTACTGGCAGCAGTATATAAATTACTATAATAGAAATACTACTTCTACTTCGTCAAAGAACATTTTAACAGATTGACCAATGAAGTAAATGATGAATTTTAAAAAGCAAATTTAAAGCCTTTTCAACATTTAATTCCTGTTCCCTTTGTCATGGCTGCTAGTACTTCACTCAGCCCTGAAGGTTTCAAATTACAAAGGTAAAATGTGCACAATTATGTTACCTAAAGTCCTGTACTTGTCCCCTAGCCTGCATCAGAAGAACAAGGACAAGTGGTTTGAGAAAAAGGAAAGAGAAGTTTATTAATCTGCTGGCAAACGAGGAGTATGTCAGACTCGTGTCTTACAGTACCATGGTCCTATGTGTAACCAGATGCACAGAGATTTTGAGGGGGATTTTCAGCTTGGGGCTAAGGCTGTTCAACTATAATTGATAGTCCTGATGGACCCCGTCTCCAGCAAAGACAATCTCATAACCTCTGCCTGGACAATTCCATTGAGCCATCTCCTGTGGTACAAAGAACAAAAGACACCCCCCCACACCTCTCTGATTACTGGCATTGGTCAGGGATGCAGGTTTTAATTTCCAAAAGAGTGGGGGAGGAGTTTTAAAGAGACACCTCATAAAACATTTCACCTTTTTCAGGCTGTTCCCTCTGTTCCAGTTAGATTCCCAGCACTTAGCTCTGGCTGCCTTCAAGGATGCAGGAAAAATTTGGGGAGCCTATTCCCAGCCATGAACTATAGTTACTGGCCCCCACAACATATGATATCCACAAATGATCCTTTTTGATCTTCCTGACTAAATTGCTATTCATAATTTTTTTCTCTATAATATTCTAAACTTACTATATACTTTGTAAAGAGACTAAAGAAAATTGTAGGAGGCAAGATTAATGACAGGAGAAAGGGTTTTGGGGATTCTATGCTGTGCAGCTCTTAGAAGTGAACCTTTTCTGGAGCAAGTTTAGAAAGTAAGTTCTGCATAACTCAGGTCCCCATTGGGCTCCTGTATCTGAGACAGTAAGAAACCACCTCTGTTCTTAAGGGTTTATTAGCAATGACTCCAATCCTTCATTTTTATCTTTCCACATTTTGGTTTTTTTTAATTTTTCCTTCTCTGTTTTATGCAATGGCTTTCTAACAGGCTATATATATATATATATATATATATACACACATATATATATAAAATTTCATATATACATTTCCTATGTATTTCATATATATGTTGCATATATATATGAAAAAGGGGGGAAAATACTGAATCCCATGGGATTTCTTCAGCTGTCTCTTATTTTTTATCTCTTCTGTCTTTTTATTTTTCATCCACTCTAGGCTGTTTGGGAAAGATGAATTGTATTTGAAATCTATGAGAAAAAAAATAAATGTTGTAAATAGTCTTGGTTTTCCTCTAAAAAAAAAAATCACAGTATCTTACCCCACAAACCAGACACAACCAGCTCTATGAAGTTAATCAACTATAAGAAATAGTATAATATAATTTGCAATGCCCTTCAGAACATTAATATAAGTGACATGAAATAATGATTTAGTATTATAAAGAACTTCATTTCATCAACAAAAGTACTCATGCAGCCAGCAATGCTAACAAATGTGCACACTCAATTCAAATCTCACCAACCTGACATGTTTTTCATTATTATAATGTCAACTTCTCAAGAGCAAAATGGATGAAATGAAAGTTACCTCCCATCGGTAAGTGTTTGAGGGCAGCCATCTTTCTTCCACTCTGTCTGTCTGAAAGGCATTAATGATCCTACCAGCCTCTGCTGCTCTGCCTTTGTTCTGACGTGTGTCTCCAGCAGGTGCAAAGAACAGCTGGATCTTTTCCTCGCATTGTCTCTTTCACCTTGGAGAAGAACTTCCATTAGCCTTCTGATCCAAAGCCTAGAAATACATACACTCACTTCTAAAGTGTACTCAAAGCCTCAAAATATATGTTTTAGCCTAATTCTGTTTTTCATTACTTTTTTTTCTTTTTAATGTTCTAAGGACCTCAAACACCAAAAATGTACCCAGTATTGTATGTTATATTAACAATCTTGTCCACATTCATGACACAGTGCTTCAATCCAGAAAAATGAGAGGAAGTCATTTTTATTATAAGACATATGCTACAGAGATGAGAGAGAAGATTTTGCTACCAATTTCAGAGTGGCTGGTGCAATATTATGTTAGGCTTCCTGGGACAATACTTAAATAAAACATCCTACCCCATTAATAGCATTTTTGTCAATTATATTTCCTAGATTGGGGATTAGACCTATGGTCACTATGTTCAAGCAAAGCCTTATGCCATCTCAATTATTCATATGCCCCAGTGGGGTACTTTATATCCATTTTCCAATGTTATATATTCATTGCTGTCTGAGGAGGAGAGCACAGAAATTGCTAACACACTATTACTCTAATTGCAAAGGAAGGGTGGTGAATACTGAGCAAATACATGTACAGGGTCATGATGATTTTATTTTTGGTTATTGGAGATACTTTTTATTAATAGCAGATCAGCAAAATTATATGGGTGCCTTATGTATACATATATAATATACACATATAAAGTATATGTACAATATATACTTTATATATGTATAAAGAATATGCATATATTTTTATCTATTGTGTATATAAATATAAAAATATATAAAATCTGACTGCCCAAACTAGCACAGTCTTGAGAATAAAATAGGTGATGCAAACAAGCTAAGATTGCTACTAAAGGGGCTAGAGAACTGACTAGAACAAAAGCACACCAAAAGGGTAGGGTGAATTCCAGTCCAAGCAAGGTTGGTGACAATATATCAGCGAATGGAAAGGATGTGGCCAGAGGCAATGTGGGTGGTGGTTTCTAGATTCAGGCAGGAATGCAATTATAAACCAGTGACGTCTGTCCAATAACAAAAAACATGTCAGGTTGGTGAGATTTGAACCTCATACAGAAGTAGGGTTCAGATCCCTGAGGAATTAAGGAGGAGGAACTGGGTCCAAACCAAGAGAGTTGGGATACGCCAAAGATCTGGACAGTCAGGCAGACTGACCACTCTGGGGTCCCCAATCACATTGACAATGGGCAGCCAGGGTTTCCAGAAGGTACCCACTGTGGGGGAAGGAGCCTTCTAGCCTGCTAAGCTCAGCTCTTGCTGAATGCTGGGCCATGATGAGTCTAGGGAAGTGGACCTTAATCATCTGCAGCTGGAAAAGCCAGCCTTGGCAGCAGGCACTCTTGGAAGAAGAAAATTATACAGGACCCAAAGAAAGTAAAGTAAAAGAGATGTTAGGAATTATGGTGGATATTTAGAAGCAGCCCATCCAGACAGATTTCTTCCCTACAGATTACATTTTACAAAAGCAAAAGGAAAATAGAATCAGACAATCAGACAAGGCCAAGGGTCTTCTCTGAGCATTTTGCCGAGTTTATGTCAAGAAATATCTACAGTAAATAAGCTCTGCCTACACAGAGGTTCACATAACAGGTATCTAAGTGGAAAAGTCCATAGTCCATTAAATAAAGGGCCACCAAGGTATTAGTACTATGACCTTCTGTTTTCAGTTGTGCTGACCCTCCCTGGTCCTTCAATAACTTAAGAAAACAAAGGTAGGTTTGTATGGAAGAATCCAAAGAGAATTAATTAATTTCTTGTTGTTATATGGTAATATGAAAGCCCATTATTTCAAATGAAATCCTGAACAAAAATTATGAATATATAAGAAAGAGAAACACCCCCCCAAATTCTGTTATAGCATTTCACAATGGTTCAAATAATTATTAATAACTAGGAGAGGATTACAGGCAAACACTCTCAGGCACAAGGGAGTGTTGAATGATTCAATAGGATCTATATAATTAAAACGGAAATTAAATGTGTTGATAACAGTTGGTAGAGCAGCTTTTCTTAGACTCAAGTAGCATTAAGTTAGGAGAACACACAATTCCATGAAGGTGACCATGTGCTGGGGCTCAAAGCCTTTAGTGCTGAGGTGTTCTGTGTGTTCTTCATTAAGCATGGAAATGTTAGGTGAAGAAACAAGTGAAGAGAATATTTGATGGGATTCATCCTTGACATAATGAAAACAAAGGCCAGTGAGGTTCTCAGGTGCCATTCTCAAGAATGGAGTCAAAATTTAGGGACTACGCTGTAAGAACCATGTAGGATGTTTCAGTATGTGTGACTTCTTCATCTTTGTTATTTTTATTTCTCTTAGTCTGTTCCTCTCCAAGTATCACAATTAAAAACCTGTACAAATGATTGTTTCTAAGTCAAGCAGGAAAGTCTGTCTTTTTCTATAGTTAATATCCTGGTATGCAAAATCCCCAAGGGAAAGGGTGGATAGCAGCAGGTTTAAATCATAAGTAAACAAACAAATAAATAACAATTGTTAACTTGTAGAGTACTTGCACTATTCCAAGAGTTATACAGATAGATAGAGATGTATATGTAGATGTAGGCATGAATGGGGATTGGGATGGGCTGAGAGATAGATACAGACATACAAACTCAAGGAGAAGGGCGAAGCAAGTGTAGCACCTACTGCATGCCCCAAAGAGGAGAGGCCAGCAGAGCAGGGTAGCCAGGGATGCCAAAGTAGCCTGAGGCTTACCCATGCAAGTGATTTCCCAGCATTTATAAGTAAAATCCTTACAATTAACTCATGTTCAGGAAAAGGGCCTGTAATAGTGACTATGGTCAATCTCCCCATGGTAGATCCAAAATCTACATGATTCCTAAAGCTGTAAAAGTGGCTGGCCTTTCTGATTCCCATGTGGAGGGGCCTAATCACCCCAAAATGTGCCACTGTATTTCAGAGAGGGCGACATTGAGACAGGAAATCCTAGAGCAGGATCAAGTAAATGGAGCTGTGTTTCTCACATTGAGGAACATGAACCAAATACATCAGAAGCACTGAAGCCCTTTGATCTTTCTTTCTTTCCTTTGGACCTCAAGTGCCCGGAATTAAGTCATGGCAGATTGCCATCATCGGCCCAAGGAAGGCCCTATATTATTTTTTTGCATTGCATTTTGCTTTATTTTATACCTTTCCATTGCTCCCTTTGCTTACTAGCTCATTCTCCTCCCATTATCCTCAGCTCTAGAATATTCAATACATGTCTTTTTAATCCACCTTCCATACGTTCATTTAGGTATATGTATCTCACATGTACATATGTGACATTAATTATATAATAATATATGTATACTACTGAACATCTTTGTTTCATAACTTATTTAAATAGTGTTGTGCTATAAATCTTGTTCTTTTCCACACTTTGTTTGACTTAACATTGAGAACTTCCATGCTGCAGTGTATAAAGTTAGTTGACACTTCTGAACTCTGAAGTGAACTCTACCCCATGCACATGCTGCATTTTATCTTTCTTTTCACTATTGGCAGACTCTTGGGTTACTGCCAGCTTCTTGATGCTACAAGCCATCAAAAAGAAAAGCAAAGAAATTCATCAAGTTGATACAACTTTCTTCTGGAAAACAATGGGGGGAGAGCAGTAAAAAAAAAAAAAAACCTTTTACGAATTGTAGGGACGTTCTTGAAAGTGATAATAAGGCTGTAATGATCTCCTCTGGAAAATTATCCAAGTTTTCATTGACTGCACTTTCCAAAGTGAATTTTGTCAAAGATATTAAGGCAAACAAGAGTTTCTGCATTCAGACAGATTTGGGGAAAACAGAGGTGAAAGAGTTAAACACATTTGTTTACCATAGACTTTCTCTGAGTGTTTAATATCTAAATGAGCATGTGACTCTCTACAAAAATAAAAGATAATGATATAAACTGTTGCCTAAACCTGAATATCTATTAATGAACATTCCACAAAACACTATTTTATTGTTATTATTATTATTTCACTTGATCCAGGAACATGGTGATATTATTAGAACTGAATGAAATTTCCATCCAAACAAATTGAGCCTTAAAAATAAAACATGTCCTTTTTAAGAGGAAACTATTTCAATTGAATTTTTCTATTATTCAATTGGGTTTTTTCCATATAACACATTTTATGATTTCATCATTGATTTTTGTCCATTTTTCCAATAGATTAAATCACAAATTTCTATATAAAACCCTGCTTAGAAGAATCTATGACTGGCTGGTTATTAAACAGTGGCTTACTCCTGGGGACACATCATGCCTGGTGAAACTTATTAACATAAACAAGAGTTTAATCTACTGCAAATGGTAAACCAAGGAAGTAGATTTGGACTTTGGTGGTGGGCAGAACAACAGCCTCTATGTGTTTGTCGGCAAGGCCCGGGGCGCCTCTGTTCCCTGGAACAGCTCCGGAGACGTTGGCCGTACCGTTCTGTTAATCAGCACCTGCAGAGCGAGCACTTGTGTTTAAGTGAGTTCAGGGTCAGCAAACTGGATTCAGTATGTTCAATCTGAAAATGCAAGCCATTGTCAAAAGGCAGTGCATTGTTAATAAACAGGAGAACAATTGTCTGGAAACCTTCGGAAACTAGGTTTTCAGGTTTTTGGTCAACTCCAAACAAAACTTTGGAAATTGAACTTTAGGAGGGAAATTGGGAACCATTATTTACCACATTACATTCAAACATGAAATTTGCAATTTAATGAGCAAAGGGCGGTTGTATGCATTTTGTGAAAGCAAGAAATAATTCCAAATAAAAGGCTATACATTAATTTATTTCACCTTTATCATTTATTTTTGTAAACTGCTAAAGCTATGCTTTATTTACTGCAGCTCATCCATATATAATTCTCCGTAGTTTAGAAAACTGCATCCAACATTTTCACCCCAACTTTATAAATTGCATTGATTTATTTCTGTCTCTTAAGCCTAAAACCATTTATTACAACAACAAAACATCCTCCTATTCTGGCGATCCAGGAACAAAGTCTACCCGCTTACTGTGTAGGGAGCATTGACAGATGGCCAAATGGGGTGATAGCTTTGATTTTAATGTGTCTTAAGAGAGTAAATGAAGCAAAGGCAATCTTCATCTCATGTGAAAAGTTGGATTTTTGTGTGGCTTGTCGGCAACACCGAGGTGCAATTCTCACAGCACTTCATTGATTTTCCACTCAACCATGACCATTCAGAATGGCAAAAAGCAGGGTCGACGAATTTTTAAAAGTTTTTTTCCTGTTTGTCTATAAGAGTACAAACAAAACTGACTGTACTTCGATGGTACTCAGTAGCTTGCTGGTGCAAAGTCTTTATTATGGGTTTCACAGGTTATGAATTTTTAATTTTACATAAAATGAAGTGGTTTTGTCAAGAGAATCATTAACATCATAAAGACAGTAAGAATAAAAACTCCTCACATCTCCCCCACCTGTGATTTCAGCATACATCATGGATGACAAAGCACTTTACATTACTTGCTTTAAGCTGTGAAAGGCGACAGACTTCAACGGTGGGACATGAAATAACGCTCGTAATAGAGCAATAAAGTCGCATTGCTGGAGGATGGCATGGTATTCCATGCTGGGCCTCAAACCCCAATTTAACTTTAAATACAAAGCGTCATTTTAATATAAACATTAACTTCTCCATCCTCTCTGAGAGTATGAAAGATTGAAAAAGCATTTGGTGAAGGAAGATATAACAGCTAAACTCTACAGGGATTTCAGCCACTAGATAGCATTTGCAAGGGGAAGACTGACATCAGCATCCCTGTGCATTACAAATTTGGGTAGAATTGTACTTCTGTAAGTAGTACAAATACTAGTCACAGAAAATCCCATCCAGTAATTTAGTTGGTGTATTTGTGTTTATGTGTCACCTCTCTGTATGGTAAAATAAAATGAGAACAGGCTCCAGAGTCTAAAAGACATAGATTCAAGTCTTGCCTCTGCCTTGCCCCTTCTTTGTAAAGTTGGGAAGCCAAACTAGCCCCTGCAGCCTATGTCTCTGCATCTGTGTAATGGAATAGTCATCTTTTACAAGTTACACCAATTAGATTATCTTTGTGAAGTGACTGGTAGTGTCTGATAGTCAATACATTTTAGTTCACTTAGCACACGTGGCTAATGTGATACAAGAAGCTTTCTACTTAAAGTCCATTTGTTGGCAGCATGCAAGGCACACTCCGATGTTCAGAAGAGAACGCGCATTCCACGCAACACAAGACTCCCAGCACCGTATCACACTAGTACTCCCTGCGGCAAAGTGACTGTCAAGTTCGCTACCAGGATGCACTGTTAGGAACACAGGCAACTTCCCAGGAACCCAATATTCTACCTTGTCACATCTGACTGACAGGACAATGGCATGGGACATCCTCCAACTCCATGCTTCATCTGCTAGCTTCAGCATTTCCGAGTTCATTCAGGTGTGCTGCTGCGTGGCAGGAAGCGGAAAATGAGAACTCCAGCATGCCGTATGCGGAAGGCTGTGTACATGCTCATTTGCAAGTGAACACCGAGTGCCCATGAATGGAGATGCAAACATTGACAAGATAATGGCAAATATTTAGAAAATGAAAAACATTTCAGCCAGCCCAAAGGAAAGAGTCTTCCCTCCCCACACTCATTCCAGCCAGCCTTGGAAGACATTTACTTTTTTTCCCTATGGCCTTATTAAGCACCAAATTGCCCTGACTTTGTCTATGAAGCAACCATTCCTTACTCTCTTAGAGGGGAGAAGGGTCCTGGGGTTAAAACTCAACAGCCAAACGTGAACTTCATCTCCCTTGCCCCAGCAGGAAGGCTAAATTAAAATAAACAAGTTCATGAATAAGCACCCTTGGCAAGTCCCTTGCTTTGCTTTGTAGACTGGGAATCGCAAGACGATGGAAACCAACCCCCTCCCCATCGAGATGACCACATACTATATTACTTCTACTGTTCCTTCCAGGGTGAAAGGGGAGGCCCATCTGACAGCTCCCTAGGACAGCAGGCATAAGACGGCACTGCCAGGGCAAACCAGGACACGTGGCCAGCTTACCTCTCGCCTGTCCTCTGGCTTCACACACAAGGACGTCACTAAATTTATAATAACAGAGATGTTTGACCAAAATTGAAATTTTTGTAAAGATCAGAATGTGGGAAGGAGGATATCATGACACAAGTAACTACTCCATAATTAGTCTAAAATTTATCCTTTTAGTGTTTTGGTCATGAGGCTAAACAGACACATCATCTTAAATAACCATAGCAAGATCAAACATTACCAGCCAAAAACTGGGCTCATGGCTGAATTTCCCAAACCAGTTTCTCCTCCTGTCATGCCCCAAATGACAGGCACTCAAGATGGAAATCCAGTAGCCACCTAAGAGAGCTTCTCCTCTCTCATGTGATTTTCCTTCCTTATAATTGGTTCAATCCATCACCAGCCTTTCCTGCATAAATATTGCCTCTATTTTTCCTATGGCCTCTATAACAAATTACTACACATTTAATGGCCTAAAACAACACATTTACTGTCTTAGAGTTCTGAAAGCCAGGAGTCTGAAATCAGCTTCCCTGGGCAGAAATCAAGGTGTCACCAGGGCCGTGCACCTAGTAGCTTTCAAAGGCTGCCGGCACTGCTTGGCTTGGGGCTGCATCATTGTAATTTCTGCTTCTGTGGTCACATTGCCTTCTGCCCTTCTGTGTGTTCCAACCTCCCTCTACCTCTTTCTTGTAAGGATACTCATGACTGCATTTAGAGCCCACCCAGATAATCCAAGATAATCTTCTCAAGATCCTTAATTTAATCACATTCACAAAGTCTTTGCCATATAAAGTGTTGTGGGTTGAATTGGGTCCCCCTAGAATTCATATGTTGAAGTCCTAGCACCCCTATGCCTCAGAACGTGACCTTATCTGGAGATAGAGTCTTTGCAGTCAAGTTAAAATGAGGTCATTAGAGCAGCCCTCACACAATAAAACTGGCTCCCTATAAAAAGGGGAAATTTGGCCACAGAGACACTCATAGAAGGAAGAGACATAGGGAGAAGATGGTCACCTAGAAGCCAAGAAGAGAGGCCAGGAATAGACCCTTCCTTCACAGCCCTCAGAAGGAATCAATCTTGCTGACTCCTTGATCTCAGACTTTCAGCCTCCAAAACTGTGAGACGATATATTTCTGTGTTTAACCTGCCTGATTGGTGGCCCTTGGTTACAACAGCCCTAGCACACGCATGCATATGGCAGCACCTGCAGGCTCCAGGGATTCAGCCTGCAACGCTCCCTCGACCTGCCCAATGTCTCCTTCCCACCAGGCCCACCCCTCCTAAGGTCTTATCTGCAGGACTCTGGGTTATCTCTGAGATGGGAGCAGTCCCACCCCTCGTTTAAACCCTTTACCCTCTGGCTGGAGCCCCACACCCACTCTGACCTGCTCCTCACTGAAGGAAGAGGCCTCTGCACCATTGGCTCCTCTGTTTCTCCCTTTATATTTTCCATTTCTTCTGCCTTGGAAACTTTACCTTTTGAAGAGTCACCTCATAACTTCTTCAGGAAAGCTTGCCTGACCCACCTCCCCACAGGTGTGTAACCTGTGCAGTTAGTTACACAAGGCCCCACATGTAGAAGGGCCTTGGGCATGGTTTAGTGTTCTACAGCTGCCCTCTTGACATTCTTCATAATGTTTTAGCAAAAGCCCTGCATTTTCCTTTCTCATGGAGTCCTGCAATGTATGGCAGCCAGCCCTTCCTGTCTTTCATCCTGGCAAGTTTCTTGTACCTCAGTGGATTAACAGAAAGATCTCCCTCCCTTCTTCAGAAAGCTTCACGCAGGAAGGCTGACAAGGAGAAACTGGTTCATCCTGGGATTTCCCCACCCACAGGATTGTTCCACTTAGATAAACTGCACTTCTCCGGAGTGAATGCCGTGGCCTGAGAACATCCTCATGGGTGATCTGTGAGACAGAATGCTGGCACGTAAGGAGAAGGAGGTGGTCAACCACCTGTTGGTCCTAGGGAAGCTGTAAAGATACGATCCCATGTGTCGGAGCAATGTTGAATCTTTACCTGTCAAGATGAAAAGGTAAGAGGAAGTTAATGTTGGAAAGAAAGGTCCTGTCAGAGAAATCAGATCTGTACGAAAAGTTAAGGTCTTATTGACAAATCTTCAAATTTCAGGTCATTTTGCTTATAAGACATTTAGTTTGTTTTCCTTAGAAGGGCCCAGATAAATAAAAGTTCTCTCTTTATCTATCTCTTTATCCACTTAGCACCTCCCATCAAGTTCTATGAAGCAGCCCACCCCCAATCTCTCCTACCTGAGAATCTGAACCTTCAGAGTCCCATCTAGGGCCTGTCTCCATCCCCAAATCACAGGACAAGAGAAGTGTCATCCTGTGGGTGCTTCCCAGAAACCTCCATCAACAATCTCTACTCTCATAGAGCTCACATTATAATGGCTGAGGAAACCAATTAAAAAGTAAATAAGTATACACACACTTATGGTGATGAAAGCTGTGAGGAAATGTAACACAGGGAAGGCAGAATGGCAGTATTAGGGGGAAGGAATTTGGGACTTTAATAGGAGGACTGGGGAAGGTCTTACTGAAAGGTTCTATTTAAGCAAAGACATTAAGTAGATCATTACCTAGTCATCAGCTTTATGACCTTTTTATCTTAATTTGTTTTTATATACCATGCTAGAGTTGACATCCCTGCACTTTGAGCACCATGATAAATGCACACTGGGGAGCCTAAGTTCTGCTTTCTCATGGTCAAAAGGGGACAGGAAAATCAATGGAAAACCTTGAGGTGTTTACAACCATGAAGTACAGAATTGTGGCTGACGTCTTAAAAAGTTACAAGTCTGAGTTTTTTGAGATCAATATTCTACACAAGATCCAAATAAGTCTTTTTACACCCAACTGTTCCACAAATGAGTATTATTATACTTTTGATCAATTTCTGTAGAAAAGTGTTAAGAAGAATATAACATAATTTGCAGCTTGAATTGGTCATTCCTTGCACTTTGAATCTGAGAGAAAGAAAAAGTAATGGGCTAAAAGAGTGGTCCCCAAAGGTAGGCCCTTTTTAATGCAGACCTAGCTGCGTTAAAGTTTAGACTTACTAAAGCATCATCTCTTCGTGTAAGACCCTGTAATTCTTAGTTTTCACAAGTGCTCTAAGGTGTTTAGACGGATGGCCAAGTTTGGCAGCTGTAGAGGTATGTGTTCAATGAACACCTCCACTTCTTGAAAGTTCTGTAGAGCTTGTTCTTTAATATAGTCATGGGAGTTACAGTGTGTAAATTATGTCCTGGCAGATTAAGTGTTAATGTCAAACAGGGCAAAATGAGGCTTTGTCTGACGGATTTACTCATTGTGTGTCTGTGAGTTCCTCCATGTTTTTTCTCTCTCTCTCCCTCTCTCTCTCACAATCTGTACCTTAATCATTTAAAACTGTCTTTGAGTGACATAGAATGATGGCTTTCAAACCATGTTCACCAGAGTTTCTGAATCTGCAAAGATTATTTAAGACACACTGTGTAAGTAAGGGTGATATCACACAGCAAGGGACCACAGGTCCCTACTTTGATTTCAAGGATAAAATATTCACTTCTATCGAATTTTATAATTAAATTTAAATGTACAATTTCAATACAAAAGAAGACTCTGCTTTACAAAATAGTACATTAAATCTAATGTAGACTTTTAAGCCAGTGATTATGGAGATTTATAAAGCAGTCTTTCCTCTTCAGAAAACGTGGTTTCATTCTTACAAACTGGAATTTTCCCCACAAGGCAACAGATCTAGAGAGGAGCCGTGAGAAAAAAAGCTTAAAACTGTCCTCGAAAATTCTACTCTTTATTTCCCACATCGTATTGACTGATACTTACCTGCTATACAACTCTGTAAAGCAGATTAACGTATTTCTCATTGATCCTGCCTGAAAAGATTATAAGGAAGTTGCCACGCTCCAAATTAGATACTTTATGAGTATACTAATATTTTTTCTGTAGACTCTGCTTTAAAATGTTTTCCAAGGTAAACTAATGTTCAAGTTCTATGTCAATGTCTCTCACTTAGTGGAATGAAGGCTTAGGAGGTCAAACATAAGCATTTTATATAAATCTTAAATTATTCTGATATGTGTTTTCTCCCTCCCATAGTCTAAAACCAACTGTTCTGTTTTATGTAATAATGAGGGTTTAATCATCTGCTTAGTTACGCATGAAAATGAACCCAGATCTGTGTTTGAGGCAAAATTTGCCTCTGTATGTAGGGACTTTGTTGTCCCATCCCTATATGAATAAGGAAGAGGCCATCTGCTCAGGTAAGAGGTTTGTTTGGAAACTTAATTTTCATGGTGTATGTTAATCCAAACCTTTGCTCAGGTGCTTTCAAATATAGGCCTGCCCTTAATTAACAACATCAAGATCCGGTACACTATGTCCTTATCAAAAACCACATCCTTCAACTGCCCAACTTTCCACCAAAATCCAGACTGCTAGCAAAAGTGTCATAGAGGAGTGTGCAAAACTTGCAAACTTCCATGTATCTATATTTTCCAAATTTCACTTTTTATTTTAAATGAAGTAAAATTCACATAATATAAAATTAACCATTTTACAGTGTATAACACAGTGACCTCTAGTATATCCACACTGTTGTGCAGCCATCACATCTAGTTCCAAAACATTTTTGTCACCCCAAAAAGAAACCCTATGTCCACTAAGCAGTCATTCTCCTTCCCCTATGCCTCCCTACTCAATCTCCAGCAATCACTAATTAGAAACCACTAATGTACTTTCTGTCTCTATAAATTTACCTGTATTAGATATTCCATATAAATGGAATTACACAATATGTGACCTTTCATGTCTGGCTACTTTCACTTGGCATATTATTTTCAAAGTTCATCCATGTGGCAGCATGTGGCAGAACTTCATTCCTTTTTATGACTGAGCAATACTACGTTGTGTGGGTATACTGCATTGTGTGGGTATACCGCATTGTGTGGGTATACCGCATTGTGTGTATCCATTCATCTGTTGATGGGCATTTGAATTGTTTCTGCCTTTTGGCTGTTGTGAATGGTGCTGCTATGAACATTAGTACAAGTTTTTAATATCAGTTTTCATTTCTGTGGGGTACAAGTTGAGCTGCTGAGTCATATGGTAATTCTATGTTTAACTTTCTGAGAAACCACCAAACTGTTCTCTATGGTGGCTGCACAATTTCACATTCCTACCAGCAATGTGCAAGGGTTACAATTTCTTGACAGCTTGTCCAACACTTGTTATTTTCCAATTTTTGATTATAGCTATCCTAGTGCATATAGTATTTCATGGTAGTTTTGATTTGCATAATGATGCCAATCATCTGTTCATATGCTTTTTGGCCATTTGTATACCTTCTTTGGAGAAATAGCTATTCCGGTCTTTTGCCAATTTTTAATTGGGTTGGTTGACTTTATAGTTTTGAGTTGTAAGAGTTCTTTACATATTCTGGATACTAGACTTTTAGATTTTACTTATTAATAAATAATTCAATATTCGCATTATGAGATTTCATGGGAAAAATTTATGAGACTCCATTGGAAAATTGTCTCTCTTCTTTCGATGTAAATCTTGTAAATGATCCTACTCCCCTTTTCATTTTTACCACCAGGAATCTCAGAACAGAATTAACCGTTCAATTTAGCAATAATGGAAGAGTTTTTTCAGCACCCTTTTGTATGTCCTTTCTACCTCTAGCCTTTATTTTGTCATTCTTCCTTTTTTTACTTCACCTTCATTCTTTTTTTCCAAATAATATATACATATTATTCTAAGCCTCCCAGTTTCAATTCCTTTGTAGTAGTAGACACAGTGAATAAACAAATAAATAATAAGACCTTTTCACCAACTCCTAGTAACAAGAGAAACACTGTAAGTGATAAATGGTATTTTGATCTTAAGCAATATTTTTCTTTCTGCCACTTTGCTTTCTTTTCGAGTATTTTTCCTTTCAGAAGCAATTGCTCACCCACCATCATTGTGTAACCCTCACACGCAGCACCTTGTACCTTCCATTCCACCCAGTTACTCACAGTACCCACACTGCACCTCCTCCCCAAAGCACTCTGTGCTTCTGACCATTCTTTATAACCACCCTCTCAGCAAAACAAACCCTCCTTTCCTAAATCCCATGCCTTCTAGACTCAGTTACCTAATTAATGTAATAAGTAATGGATTTGAAATACATGCTTATGTTGTCAGTGCTTATGTGTCTTAACCCACGTAGAAAATATTTAATTTGACAGGTATTTTTAAAGCTCTAATTAAAAAAGAAGGAGGAGGAGGAGGAAGAGGAGGAGGAGAAGGAAAGGAAGAAGAAGAAGAAGAAGAAGAAGAAGAAGAAGAAGAAGAAGAAGAAGAAGAAGAAGAAGAAGAGGAAGAAGAAGAAGTAAAAAGATGGAGAAGAGGAGGAGGAAGAGGAGGAATCAGGAAATATCAGACAGCATGGCAGAGAAAGCGAGGAAGACATTTTAAGGAAAGCAGTTATGTGTGTCCCACATATCTCAAATCAGAGCAATATACAGCCTTCTGCTCCATCACGAAAACTTAGACCCAATTGGAATATTTGTGTGCTATGAAAAGAAGAATCTCTCAAACTTCTTGACAACATCTGTGGGAATTGAGAAGGCCCCAGAAATGCATTGGTGAACTGCAGATGTTAGGAACTTTATTTCAAAGCAATTCCACATACAGTTTATAATTACTCTTCTCAGAACCACTGTTTATACAAAGCTCCAATATAATGGGCTTTAGAACTACAAAACATTCTAATTAATATTATTATTGCCAGGAAATTAGTATGATTTTTATTTTTGTTGACCGTGGGAACAATTAGAATCAAGAAGGCTATAATCGACTACGTGCGAAGATTAATATTACCATATACAAATTTGCAGTGGTGTCAAAAAGTGGAACTTGAGTTTCTAATCTATACTTTCCCCTTTTCTTCCTTCCACTATCTCTACCAGTGCAGAACATGTGAGCCCACATCCTTCCTTTGTGTGGAGGACTGCACACACTTCGTCCCCTTTTGGGTGTGTAGAAATCTCCACGGGCTATTCTGAGCCTTGGGGCTAGCGTCCAGGCTCACCAGAGATAGAATAGAAAACTCCTCTTGCCAGCTGACTTTCGCTGCACTCTAAAGGGGGAAATATGCTGCGAAACCAAAAGCATATCACAGCTCCTGTGCCCTCAGCAGCTACATCCAACCGCTGAAATCAACTCTACTGTATTAGACGTGTGGACTCATGGCTATGGCATTAGATACCTTAGGCTCAGCAGCAAAGCCTGATTCGAGTTGCCCTGGTTTCGGAATTCTTAATAACCTGGCCCAGAATAACCTCCCCTTCTTCTGACTCTTCGTGTGCTTACTACAGCATGCATCAGGCCTCGACAAATATGCCTTTTATTCTTTGTGTTTCATTTCTCCTGATAGTTTGTTAGTACTATATCATCTAGCTTTAATCCACTCCACTTTAAGCCAATGTACTTGGTGTAGTCTTATTAAACCCAAGCTCGATCATGATTGATTGATTATGCTATGCATCTGTATATCTGTATCTATGTATACAAATGAGATAGTAGATATTTGAGCCATTAGGATGTGTTAGTACCTTAGACTACATATGCCAACAACCTTAAGTAACCTGAGCTGTAATCTAATTCTGAATTCAAAGTTCTAATTAATCACAAATTACGGAATGCCTTTATCAATAATTTATATTTTGGTATTTTGGGACTTTCCTTGTACTTCAAATGCACAGCACAAAAGAGCCATTTTTATTCAACTCCAAAGCTATGCCTTCATATAATGTGTGGATAACCAACCATATATTTCTGTATCAAAGCTGTGGTGCCTTCTGTTGCAGTGCAATTTAAAACTGCCTTTCAGTGAAAGGGGTTTAAGAATTAGAATTAGGTATGGGTATAAAACCTGAATTCTGTGTATTGTAGCAAAGGACAGTGCATGTTAAAGTCCAAGCTTCCATTTCAAAAGTCTGGGAGCTGACAGGAGTCAACCATATAAAAGAAGTGTCCAGGTAGAGAGAAAGGACACCATTCTTCATAGTTGAGCACATGGCACGGACTTCAGAGCCACCAAAACATCTCATTTTAGTGATGAGAAGGATTTAGAGACCATCTTTTCTGATACCCTCGCTGTACAGATGACTAAATTTGCCTGGCACAGCTCTGCTGTCCTAAGCATATGCCCTCCACCTCCCACTCCTCTCCAGCCCAGCAGGAGTGCACCAAAGGAGGTCGGTGACTCCCCTCATCTTACCTGAAGTCCCTGTTTCCACTGTGCTGTGGCTTCATTGACCTCTCTTCATCCCCGCCAGGAGGGCACTTCCAGATTCTAATCACCTTGTTTTCATGCCTACTTCCACTTGTGTAACATGCCTGACACAGCAATTGATTTGAAGCCGTGCTTGGTAACTCATCTGGCCCTAAACTGTAATTTGCCTTAGAAACCAAACCCCAACAACACCCCTCTCTCCAGTTCCAGCCTGCACCAGCCACAGGGGGCTAGTGAGCCCCTGAAGTGGGGCTGGACCAAATTGAGCATTTCTCTAATTGCAAAATACTTTAAAGACTTGCTATGAAAAGTCTTTAAAGTAGTTCAATAACTTTTATATTTATTCCAACTTTAAATAATACTTTGAATGCATGTTATTAAAATTAATTTTACCTGTTTGTTTTTACTTTTTAAATGTGGCCACTACAACATTTTAAATGACTCACTCATGACCCACATTATTCTTCTATGGTATGATGTTGTTTTAGGATCTAAGCAATATTTCTGAAAGTCTGTTAAATGCAGCACCTACATCAGAACCACCAGCAGTGCTCATGACTAATTCAGACAACCGGACCCCATCTCAGCTTTACAAAATCTCATCTGGAAGGATGTGGCCCTGGAATATGCATTTTAACTGGGTCCTGCGATAATTCTGTCTGACAAAGTCTAATAACAAGCCTATTTTATTTCCTCTCTGGTTGTCACAAGGGAAGTAGATCAATAAGTTCAGAAACGGGCCATTAAAAAGACAAAACAGCCTTTATTTTTTTAATCCTACCCATCTAGTGACTCAAAACATGAGATAACCTACAAATGAATTTGATGCTGAGATACGTCAAAGGGCTAAATTAGTTTGCCCTGAAATCCTTCCAAATGTAAGCATGAAGGCAACGCATGTGTGCAGGTGGCAGGTGTATGGACCAATGGCTGCAGGCACAGGTTTTTGAGATAGACAGATCTGGAATCAAGTCTCTCCGCTTCCATTGGTGAGCTACTAATATTTACCCTGGGCTTCTCACCACCACTTCTGAGGGTCCATGTTCTCATTAGCAAAGCAAAGAAAGTACATCTACCTCAGAGCTTCTTGTAATGTTTAAACCGAATGATGTAAATGAAGTGCCAGCCACATACAAAATGAACACTCAATAAATAGTAACAAGTTTTATTATCATTAATGAAGATTGCATTTACCAGACTTCAAACTATGCTACAAGGCTATAGTAATTAAAACAGCTTGTTACTGGCACAAGAACAGGGACATTGACCAGTGGAACAGAACAGAGAACCCAGATATAAAACTATCCTCGGCCGGGCGGGCGCAGTGGCTCACGCCTGTAATCCTAGCACTCTGGGAGGCCGAGGCTGCAAGGCCAGGAGTTCAAGACCAGCCTGAGCAAGAGTGAGACCCTGTCTCTACTATAAAATAGAAAGAAATTAATTGAACAACTAAAAAAATATATGTAAAAAATTAGCCGGGCATGGTGGCGCATGCCTGTAGTCCCAGCTACTCGGGAGGCTGAGGCAGAAGGATCGCTTGAGCCCAGAAGTTTGAGGTTGCTGTGAGCTAGGCTGATGCCACAGCACTCTACAGCCCAGGCAACAGAGTGAGACTCTGTCTAAAAAAAAAAAAAAAAAAAAAAAAAACAACTATCCTCATATAGCCATCTAATCTTTGACAAAGCCGACAAAAACATACACTGGGGGAAAGAATCCTTATTCAATAAATGGTGCTGGGATAACTGGATAGCCACATGTAGAAGACTGAAATAGGATCCACACCTTTCACCTCTCACAAAAATCAACTCATGCCAGGTAACAGACTTGAACCTTAGGTGTAAAACTATTAGAATTCTAGAGGAAAATGTTGAAAATACTCTTCTAGACATCGGCCTAGGAAAAGAATTTATGAAGAAGACCCCAAAGGCCATCACAGGATCAACAAAAATAAATAAATAGGACCTGATCAAATTAAAAAGCTTCTGCACAGCCAAAGAAATTGTTACAAGAGCAAACAGACAACCTACAGAATGGGAGAAAATTTTCGCATGCTATACATCTGATAAGGGGCTGATAACTAGAATCTCTTTAGAACTCAGAAAAATCAGCAAGAAAAAATCAAACAACCCTATCAAAAAGTGGGCAAAGGACATGAACAGAAACTTCCCAAAAGAAGACAGAACAATGGCCAACAAACATATGGAAAAATGCTCAATATCTCTAATCATCAGGGAAATGCAAATCAAAACCACAACAAGATATCACTTATCTCTAGTGAGAATGGCCTTTATTAAAAAGTCCCAAAACAATAAATGTTGGCATGGATGCGGAGAGATAGGAACACTCCTACATTGCTGGTGGGGCTGCAAACGAGTGCAACCTCTGTGGAAAGCGATATGGAGGTACCTTAAAGTGATACAAGTAGATCCAGCAATCCCATTACTGGCCATCTACCCAAAAGAACAAAAGACACTCTATACAAAAGACACCTGCACTTGAATGTTTATAGCAGAACAATTCACAATTGCAAAGATGTGGAAACAACCTAAGTGCCCATTAATACATGAGTGGATTAATAAAATGTGATATATGTGTACCATGGAGAACTATTCAGCTATAAGAAACAATGGTGATATAGCACCTCTTGTATTTTCCTGGATAGAGCTGGAACCCATTCTACTAAGTGAAGTATTGCAAGAATGGAAAAGTAAGCACCACATGTACTCACCAGCAAATTGGGATTAACTGATCAACACTTAAGTGGACATATAGGAATAACATTTATCAGGTGTCGGACAAATGGGAGGGGGGAGGAGGGGATGGTATATACATACATAATGTGTGCGATGGGCACCATCTGGGGGATGGACACGCTTGAAGCTCTGATTCTGGGCGGGGAAGGGGGGGAATGGTAATGAATGTAACCTAAATATTTGTACCCCCATAATATGCTGAAATAAAAAATAAAAAAACATAATAATAATAAAGATTACAAGATGAATTTATTTTGTCTTAGAGCTAGAAATATGATTAAAAACAACTACACTAAACAGTATCATTCAATTATTGATGTTCATCATGAAGGTTCAGATAATACCTGAAGATTCACATTTTTTAAACATTGCTCTAAATTATGTGTCACTTGCTTTAAAGTTAACCATTAGAAACTGAGTGTTTTCTGTGTCTTATTGTTTGAATAAAATTGAAAGCCATCACTGAATGATTCTTGTATTAAATTCCACTTTATTTATCTTCAGTTATGAAAAGTCTCACAATTCAAGCCACAGAGACATATGCAGTCTCACTCTTCATCTGGAATCAATTACGAGAATTTTAGGCAATTCCCTGGACAAAATAGCCTCTGAAAATTTAACCTTGCAAATTAAAAACAGCAACAAATATTAAAGCACATTTGAAGGAACGCAAATCTGCTTGTACATTTTTTAAAAAGTACAATAGCATCCAAAAATCTCGGTTCCCTGGGATCTCAATTGAACTATAACATCCGCAAAGGATACATCTTTCCTCTTTAATCTGCATCAGCATCGTGGTGGAGCTATCAGATTGAGCAAAGTGGCAAGAGTCATGGGAACGAATGTAAAACACGGGCAGAAGGTCAGGAGAAAAGCGGAAGTTTATTGATGGAAGTAAATGAGCTGTGTGGTCCAGGGAAACACAGCCATCATAGAGGCGGAGAGTGACCAGGGCTGGGGGGCTACGGTGGTGGGAAGGGGGGTAGAAGTGGGGTCAGATCGATGGTTTTGAGTCTAAAATGTTAATTTTTGTTGTTCTTTCACAAATATTGTGAATTTTTGATCAGTTGGCCACATGAATTGATTAATTGCTTCTGCCTTTTATCTCTCTCACCTACCTTTCAGTTCCACTTTCTGGTCACAAAGCAAAACTCCCCGTGATTCATCCTTGCACTCTTTCATTGAATAAATATTTATTTTGTTTATCTCTGCTCTTTTTCAGGCATTTTGGCATATGCTGGAGATACCAAAATTAATGAAACACGGTCCCCATCGGAGGGAGATAGTCATTGAAATACATAGGGTAGCAGTATGTACAGAGGCGTCTAGGAGCAGAGAAGAGGAGGTCTCTCACTGCGAAGGAAGGCCAGGGGAGTGAAGACAACACGTGAACTGAGTCCAGAGGAGTTCATGAGACAGACAAAATGGCACAAGTTGTTTCAGAGATATGATGCAGCTATGTCAGCAACACAGAGGTTAAGGTCAGAGCGCATTGAGGGAACAACCAATAGCTCCATAAGACAACAGGATGTACATGGGTGAATGGAAAGAGGGACATTGAGGACGATAAACACAAGAAAGACTCACAGACAGCCAGCACATCGTGCTAAGGAGAGGGGCTTCATCCCACACCACGGAAAGAGCACAAGCCAGGGATAATATAACAGAATTTGCAATTGAAAAGAATCACATTGGTGGCAAGGTGACCAATGAGTTAGAGAGAAATGAAAGCTGTAGAAAGACACAGATTAGTTGGAGGCTGTCAGGATAATTCAGGAACCAGTAGACAGCACCCTAAACTATACTGGCAGGAAGGCTAGAGAGGAGGAGAAAAAAACATTGAGAGATACTTAAGAGGTAGTTTTGACACAGAGTGGGTCGCCACCATCACGATCCATTTCCACCCTCCCCCCTCCACCCCAAATACCTAGAAATGCAGAGATCATTAAATAAATTGGTCCTTCCATATCGGAACACTCAGTGACAATCAAACACTGAGGCAGAGGTGCACATTCTGCAGAAGAAAAGCTCATATGACTAAGTCAGTGGAGCAGGTCTGGTTTCATTTTACACAGTGCAATGTAGCAGTGGCCAGGAAGACCTGGAGGAGCCTGCTCTGTCGACCACCACATCTTCATCCTGCAGGGGATGGGTTGAAGACAGAATGTGAGAGGAAGAGAGGAAGGACTCTTTATGAGTTTATTTGCTAATTAAATATTTAAAATATAGCATTGGGACATGATTTATATTTTAAGAGACAATAAAAAAGGAAAGTACTGTAAGATTAAGTTACTCCTAAGAACAATAATCACTTACTGAATCCCAAGGAAAACCAACTAAGTTATAAGTTAAAAAGAACATAAATAAATCTCTTAAAACTTTGAGGATATTTAATAATTTCTTGAAATACAAATAGGTAAATTCTTAACATATTAATTCTAGAAATCTAGAAGTCCCAGGAATAGACTTTAAGGGATAATAAAAATATTGATTCCTTATAAATCACACTTTTAATATTACATTCTTTGTTCACAAACTGAGACTTGGATCTCTTTGCTTTTGGTACCATTTTGCCCCAGACCATTGCCATAATAAATTAGCAGCAGCACATGAAATTGGGTAGAGGAAAAGCTCATATTCACTCTTTTCCAAATGTACCCAAAAGCCCCACTTTTCCCACCCAATTGGAAGGCTGCTCATTCTGAAATCCTTTGCAGCAACTAGCCTTTGGCCTCCCCAATTTCCCTCACTCAAAGGCAAGAACTCACGAGGAAGCAACCCTGTGTGCCCTCCCCCAGCACCTTGACTGTGTCTCGGGAGTCCAAACACTGGGCTGAGTCGCCGCCACAGAGTTCCTGGTGTGCCTGCAACTGAAAGTGTCACTTGTCACGGTTAGGCTGGTAAGTAGGTATTAAAATTTTCAGAACTCACTGTCATTGGGTCCAAAAATAAATGAAGACTATTACTAAAACAAATGATAGAACAGCCCAGACTAGCTGTGTTTTCCAAAAAGATGGCAGCAAATGGTTAGAAAAGGCTCTTGAGAAAAATTTAGGAATTGCAGGTAACCCACAGACCTGGTTTGGCCAGCTGGGCGGGCAGCAGGGCCTGACAACTGCTCAAGTTCAGCCACAGGAGGAAGAGGTCTAGCAGCAATGCCGGTCTGAGGTGCTTGTAGAACATTCAGAGGAATATGTCAGGTTGGACTCAGGACTGGAGCTTGAGAAAAACCCAGGAAGAATATGTATTTGGTGAATCATTAGATAATGGTTGAAGAAAAGAAAGTGAATAAATCCATCATACATATAGGAGGGAAGAAAAATATGGATCAATAGTTTTTCTTCTCTAATCCTCAAAAGTCTATCTATTCCAGTTAGATTCTGTTGGATGACAACCAAGAGTAAAACTTTTTTTTCTTTTCTAACTTTTTACCACGGAGATTTGTAAAAAAAAATTCTTCAAAACAATCTAGTGTGTGTTACAATCTGTAGGTGATATCTTCTTAGAGAAGACAAAATCATGCTTGACAAGAAATAGTTATTAGGGAGAGATATCTGTGAATAGCTAACAAACTTTTAGTTTTTAAGTATCTACTCCAGAAGAAATATGTAACAATAGCATATTACTCAGGGGCATAAAGACAACTATCCTTAAATGCTTATAATTCCCTTTAAATAAGCTCAGTAAGTACTGTTCTGCTATTCTCTAAGAACGAGTGATAACAAAGAACATGGAGTTCAATCACATAGGGGTGAGGTATAGCTGCAGCTACAAGCAGAAGCTCACAATCCTCACTAAACCCTTCCCTGCTCTACTTTAGCCAGCACTAACCTTCCCCTAGAAAGTTAAATGCAACCAAAGGAGTTTCTCTTCTAATACAGTCACTATCGTGCAAAGGACAGAATCTTAAAAATTATTTAAAAACAAATAAAATATAAGCTTAAAAATCTTCAAAATCTCCTAAAACAAGATTTCTAGAGATTATGAGGTGAGAAAATGGTGTTTGATATTTCTCTGTGCAATGCAATGTGATACATTTCCTAGGAAACGATTTCACATTTGGGAGTTGTTCTAAAAACTAACTTATAGCAGGAAAGACTAGGGTAGGGCTATTACACATGTTCCCTCCACGAAGGAATCAAGATTCATTTGTAATCCAGTACTCAGATAGCAGAGCAAGTAGAAACAGTGTTTGCAGGGCCTCCCTTCACTATCACCTGACCACAGGTGTCATGCTGGCACACCACGGGCACAGGAAACAAGCTACAGAAGGTGCACTGGTGGCTAGCTTTGGACAAGATCTGAGGGTATATTGCTCTAAGTAGGGTCCAAAAAGGAATTAATTTCTCATAGTTTAAAATCACACTAAAAATATTCTTTGGGACTTCTCTTTCTTGGCAGATTGGAACTACTACAAAATATTTGGTATGGCACAACACATTTTCCCAAATAACAGTAAACATGGACATATTTTATTAACTAATAACAGACTCTAATATGTTTAAGCAGCCAACTACTGTCTTCCATTTTCTTCATATCAAAAGTAAGAAACAGAGTTGTTCCATAAGAATTTGTGCTTTTTTAAAGACAAAAACTTAAAATCACCTTTTTACTGGTTGAAAGCTCTTGGCAAGTCCCAGTTAAAAAGACAAAATATATATAGGGCTAGTCCAGAGAGAGAGAAGTAACGAGAGGCTACGTGGGCATGCACAGGTGTGGGAGCTCTTCCGCATGACCGCCTGCACATTCTTGCTCTGGGATGATGTGAGAGGGACAGAGTCAAAGAAAAGGAAAAAGGAATGGAGGACAGCATAGGCATGGGATGTGGCCACTCCCTCTGACAATCCCATGTGGAGAGGGCAGAGCCGGTCCTTGTGTCTGGAGGCGGATGGCTGTGCTTGCATTTGCTGACCACCTTAGTGCTCAAAACCACACTGGTGAGTGATGGCAGGAGGCCAGATCTGTCTCGTCTCTCAACTTCTCTGAGTTTCAGTAGCTTCATCTACAAACCAAGGGCAGGAACACCTACTTCCAATGACCGATTTCAGGCATGCAAATGTTTGGAAAAGTGCTGTTCAACAGTGAAGAGTTATTATCATATCTTTTGGGACACAAATTGAAACTGAGTCTTGAAGGTTGGGGGGCACACTCACAAAGTGCTTGTGCACTACCAGATTGCACAGAGATGCCCTTGCTTGGGTGGGCCTTAAAATGAGTGCAAAGAAAGTAGGGTTTTACATGGAGTCCACATTTAACTCTTCATCTTCAAAAAAAGAAAAAAGAGACAGGGAGAGAACACAGACTGTTTCATTTCTGAGAAATCATGATGGCTCAGCCACACATACTTGTGGTTGGCAAATGTCCCAACATATTTCACAAAAATGTCCAGTCACTGGACCATGCATCATTAGGTGGCCTGACGCAGCTCCTGCTCGGTGTACACCAGGCAGCCACACTTCAGTCACCCCCATAAACAGTCCCCAAGTAAAACGCTGAACTGCAGCCCCAAGAGACACAAAACTATCTGGGTGTAGAAGGAACCTAATCTAGCTTGGAACCGTGGGAGGACCAGATTAACCCAGAAGACTTCCTGAAAATTGAGCAAGGCACGGTCATAGCTTGGACCAGGTATGAGACTTTAAGATAGGACTCTTCTGATGGGTTTTGTGTTCAAAAATATGTTAGGAAAAAAAAAACAAAATCCCCAACAGGAAACTATCCTATCATTGAGGACACTTACAGTGACAAAAAAAAAAAATCGTCCCCAAATTGATTTTAGGATAAAAAAAGAACCAGGCACCATAACTGTAAATAATAATAATAATAATAAAAATCAAAGCAAAGCTGGTTTAAGGGCAAGGTGACCAAGGCTCAAATTTTGTCACAAGTTCACATAGCCACACAGCACTTTCACTCCCTACATTTCCTCACTTTCAAATCCAATGAAAAGGAGCAAGAGTATCTTTACCAAACGCACTGGCCCAAATCTCCTTGCTTCAGGTCTAACTGTGCCACATGCTTGTCCCTGACCCAATCACTGATTGCCTTTAGACAACTTGAGGTTGGGGCTCACAGACCCAAGGTCCTTCAAGCAGTTAGGAGAAGTCTCCAATTAATCTAGCATAGACAAACACAAAGCTTTACAAACCTAGGACAGTCAGAACTATGGTAGTCTTTTACTGTCTCTACTCCTCAACTCTGATCATTTGCTGTCATTGAGATGCAATTATTTTTTTGTTTTGTGATACTGGAATTTCTCTTACAGATGTACTATGAATTCAGAATTGGAAAGGAAGTCATTATGAAGGGCCTGGCAAAATAGATATAAATATTTCATTTATTTGCCTAGAAGCATATATATCAGGCTCATTTTTTACATTTGTCTTAACATCTGATCCTCAAATATCTTCCCATTAAATCAGCATTAAAAGTCAACAAAATGATTAAACCTTCATCAGTTTATTGAAACAAATTTCAAAATTTAATCTCCCATGTCAAACTAAGTCTCTAGTGGTCTACTTGTAAACATTGATTAAATGCACATTCTGGAAGGAAGAAATAAATTGGCTGGTGTACACACAGCTGAGAGTCAGAATGTAGGAAACATTTCCAAAGCAAGTAATTACTTACCATGATGCCTACTTACCTAAATATTTATATAAGTGGTAATTGATGGATTATTTGTATGTCATATCTTAAACCATACAATATTCTTGAAGTAGACAGTTGTTGCCTTTTAAACTTCTATTTTTTATTTTTGATGTCTATATGAACTAATTATTTTCTAACTGAATTATATAATAAGATCCAATTTAAACAATAAATTCCAAAATAGAAGGGAGGGGGATATTTCAGGTTCTACGAAGTTCTAGCATTTGCCCTGTTTTTATTCTCCAAACTCTTCTTCGAAGTTACCGTTCTACATAAGAGAATCACAAATCTCTATTTTCTTCAACTTTATTTCATTTCCAAATGGATTCTAGACTCCTGCACCTGGACATCTTATTTGAATCTTGCACACAAGTTACATGAACCACTTAACTCATCGTATTTCAGGCAAATAGGTTCTTTCTCCTGATGTCATGATCTCTAGTATTGGTACTTCATTCTGTCAGGCAACTGGGCTGCATCAGTCTTTGACTCCTCTTAGGTTGCCAAGCCCAAAAAATTACTTCTGGAATGTCTTTCAAATGTTTTCTCTGGCAATCCTTGGAAAGATAAAATGTGGACTGCATCATGTCATTTTTATTATGTGAGACATAAATATTTGGCAACACTGTATTCATTGGAGAATATGTAGTTATCTTGCTATACGTTGAATATTTCACTCTAAACTATAGTTTTATAGAAAGAGAGATGTAAATTTAGTAATACGCTTGACTACCTGAATATATTAAATAGACTGGAAAATTGAAGCATTCCTGGTCATTTATTTCTCTATCAGAAATGTTTATAAGACTTTATTTTAAGGTCAGATCTTACAATGATAAATTCTGTTGATTTTTTATTTTCATAGGAATCCTGCTAACAAGTTCTTATTAAATATAAGATAATATATCTAATATTATCTTATGAATATAAAATATTGCCAAAGAGGACAAAAATTTGTAACATGGTTTTCCTGATATTCATGTTAAAATTAACGGGAAATTACTATTAAAAATGCCTTTGAGATTTGATGATTTGGGAAAATTATCAAAATATCAAGAATCCTATTTAAACATCAGTATTTCACTAAAGTTTCTGAGAGCGAATTTCTGCATGTCTTAAGTAATGTAACACAATCATAATTCCCTTTTAATTTAACCTGATTAGTTCTAAAATTGTAATGGCATGAGAGCCAAATGAATATGTTTCTCTTTTGATCGGAGGAAATCCCTAAATTGTATCAAATAGGAGGCAGACAAAGAGGAGTCACGTGGCTGGACTGAGCTCCCTGTCACCTCCTGTTGTCTCCTCATTGATTCCAGTTAATAATAACTTATTCAGCACCTAACGCCTTCCTGGAATTGGGCTAGACGTGATGAGAAGCAGGTGAGGAGGTCGAGACTGCCTGCACCCAACTCAGATATGTCCCTTCATTTTCATCATCACTCTCCAGCCTGCCATGAAGGTATGAATTTTTTTTTTCCTTTTCTATCAGAAGGAGTAATCATTTCAAGCATGTAGAAGGCAGGAGAGAAAACAGGACCAGAGGAGGAAATTGAACATTGAAGGAGGATCACTAGACCTTGGACCTTCTTAGAGGAAAGTGTTGCTTGGATGCAGAATGTGATTAGATATAGATGATCATCTTTCGGGTTCCATTTCTTAATAAATAATTTATCTACAATGCACTTGTAACTAGTTAATTTAATGAACAAATTTTGATTAAGCACTTACTATGTGTTGCCATTTTATCCACTAGACGTACCACAAGGAATAAGAGAGACAAAGTCCCTGCCTTATATGTGACTTATATTCATTCTAAAAGAGGTAAATAAATGATGGAAAAATGAATAAATAAATACATAGCATGGCAGATTATGAATAATGCTACAGAGAACGATAAAACAGGGTGAGGAAGTACTAGAGAGGATGGAGTGAGGCTTACCGGTTCATATATGGTGGTTAGGAAAGACCTCACTACTAAGATGTCATGTGAGCAGAGATCAGAAGAAAGTAAAGGATGTGGCTATCTAAGGAAAGATGACCCAAGCAAGTGCAAAGGTCCTGAGGCAGGAGAAGGCTTGGTATGATTGAGCAATAGCCAAGGAGGCCAGTGTGACCAGAGGAGGACTGACGTGACAGAGTGGCCAGAAATGAGGGCAGAGAGTCAGCCAGGAGCTGAGTGAGAGATGACACATCATTGGATTGGTTGTCCAAGTTGTGTGTGTGTGCATACATATTCATCGTGTGTGCATATTGATAGATTTATCTTTATATCTATGTTATATACACACATACTTTAGTAACTTATTTGAAGCCCTCAATTTTTGTTTTTATTCATCCCTCAGAGTCAACCACAAAAACAGCTTTTTTAATATATATGTGTGTGTATAAAAATCTTAATTTTGTTCTGTACTTGTTTAAATACTTAATATAAATTATATATTTTAAATTTTAATAATTAAACTTTGTATTTATTAAAATATATTATTAAAATTGATATACTTTAAATTTTAATTATATTATTTTATTATATAATATAAAGTATATTGCACATAAGAAATTATATTATTACATTTAATAATATAAATATATAGTTATATTTAACAGATAAAGTTTCAAATGTATAATTTTAAAATAGACAGCTTAACAATACATATAATATATATTATTAATAGTAAATATTAAGTTTAATTAACCCACTATGTTTGAAAAGCTATAAACTATATGAAAGATATTTAAACAAATACAGAACAAAATGAATAACACTGAGTTAATAGCACAAAGTTAACAAGCACTAAAAATTTGTACTCCAACTACACTTTACAAGGTCTTTTATTTCTGTGGTCCTAGAAAGAATAACTTGACATCATGTGATATTCCTTATACTCTTATACATAGCTAACACAAAAGTTTCAAAACTTCAAAACATAGGGAAAATTTTCTTTGCTTGGCTGTCTTGAGTTGTCATTCTGCAGAGCATGCAATACACACGTGAGGAAAGTGATAATTTGCTCTGTTCATGGAATTTGCCAAACTAGGATGTGAGTACAGTGATATCATTATCTCTAACCAACCAAAGTTGGTACATTTATTTGCCAGACAGCTACAGAGGAAAACCAATTCAAAAGACACTTAGGGTGGAAGATTACAAATAATTAATTATATTATTTCTGCTAGTACATACTCTGGATTTTCAGTTTTGATCATAAAATCATGTGTCTTAATTTGGTCACCATTTGTATATATCATTCAAAGCATATTTTAAAGATTATATATATATATATATATAGTTAATTCATATCCTAAAATTAAAATCACTGAGGATAAAGTGAATTTAGTTTTGTCTTTTAATACTTTAAATATTTCTTGATTGCCAATGACACAGTTTTAAAGCTTGATATTCTTAATCCTCACATTCTGTAAACAGAATAGGAAGGAATCAGAAATTCTAGAAATTTTACCCCATTGATAGTAACAAAACCCTTCTAAAATACACCTAAGCAGGAAAGAAGAAAAGGACAAAGTATGCATCTGAGTAAATACCAACCTTAAGTTTCTAGATGAATCTAAAACAATCAGCAACATTTATGTAGTCCAGTGTGATAATCAATTGTGAATATATAAGTGCACAGATATGAATTACTTTGGTTTCATGTTTTGGCATATCCCTTAAAGAAGAGATTTATCAGATCTCCTACTTGCTATGTAAACAAAAAATCTAGTTGACTAAATAGTTTACTTTTAGTCTACTTGTGATAGTTTTACATAAACCATCATAACCCTTGCTCTCACTCATTTTGAAAAGTAGAGAAAAAGTTCAACATCTCCAAATAAGACTTACCTCCTGCAAAAGTTATCTCTATAAAGGTTACACCTATGCCTTTATTCTTTTTGCCAATAAAAAATGTTTTTCTCCTCATTTGCAGTAATTATATGAGTACTAAGCAGGTCCTAGGTAATTTCTAAATGCAAAAGTCCATTTAATGAATCGAATACAGTATGAATTCTGCATGATGTCAAATAATACACTTAGCTGAACCTTTCTCTCTTCCACCTGTTCAGAGGCATTTAGAAGCAGGCCAAATGTCTCTATACAGAACACTCTCGTACCAGAATACATTGCATTAGAAGTTTGTTACTGGGTTTATTAATAATTCAACAGATTTGAATACTCATAATATTTTGTGGCAAAAACAATGGAGCCAGGTTAAGGGTCTGGTCCATGCCTACATAGCAATCACTATCTCAGAGTGACACCAATTGTCCTGCACTGACCAGAACAAAAGACAGACCCAATAACTACTGAAAAACAGAAGTCTACAGAAGTGTTATCACAGAGGAGCTAAGAGAAACCCATGGAAGAAGTGAAATCCCAAAGCGTATCAAAGAGTGAGTGGAAATGAGGAGTGAGGGGAAGTCTGGGGATGAAAGAACAAAGGAACAGACACAGAGGTGTAGAAGTCACCGAGCCCGGTGCTGTAGTGGCCAGATGATCACGCACAATGTGTCTCTTGAGCAAGGAGCCTGGGAAGGTAGCAGGAGCCTGATTTTGAGGACTCTGGAAGGGTATGTTTAGGAGTGAAGACTTAAATCTGAAAGCAGTGGAATGAAGCTTAATAAATTATTGAGTGGGGAAACTGCATGGCCTAACTTTTATTTAAGCACATGATTCAGGCTGCCGTATGAGTAATGAGTAGCACGTGGGAGATTAAAAAGCTTTGGAGAATCTTGCAATAGTCCTTGTGAAAAATAAAAAGAAACAAAATAGTTCCTAAAAGCATAAGAGTAACCACAATGGACATAATAGGTCATTAAATATGAAATGTCTGATTTCGAATCAAGCTTGTAGTTTATTATTAATATATCTCAAACAAGAAGCAGTACAATTAATCAAAGTATGTGCCTAAACCATTGACACAGTTTTGCCATCTTAACCATAGCTTGTTTATGCCAGCAGCAAAGAAGCCTAGAGAGCGAGTGGCCATGAAATCTCGAAAGGCGTTTTCCACAGCTTGTTGAGAATTGAAGATTTTTCCTTGCAGGAAGTGGTCCAAAGCCTGGAAGAAGTGGTAGTCAGTTGGTGCAAGGTCTGGTGAATACGGTGGATGCCAGAGAGTTTCAAAGTCCAGCCTCTGTAGTTTGAGCAGCGTTGTTTGTGCAACGTGTGGTTGAGCGTTGTCTTGCAAGAGGATTAGCCTGTCCCTATTGATCAAGCTTGGCTGCTAAATCACACGCATCCTCATCATTTTGTCCTACTGGTTGCAGTAGACATCTGCTGTAATCGACTGACCAGGTTTCATGAAGCTATAGTGGATAATACCAGCTCTGGATCACCAAACAGACACCAGTAGCTTTTTTTGATGAATATTCAGTTTTGGACTGTGTTTCAGCCCTTCATCTTCATCCAACCATTGTGCTGAGCATTTCTGGTTGTCAAAAAGAATCCGTTTTTCATAACACATAATAATACAGTATAGAAAAGGTTCATCTTTATGTTGTGACAGCAAAGAAAGGCAAGCTTCAAGATGATTTCTTTTCTGATGCTCATTTAACTCATGTGGAACCTACCTATCCAGCAACTTTACCTTTCCCATTTGTTTCAAATGGTCCAATATTGTTGGAATAGTAACATCAAACTTCGCAGCTAATGCACACATAGCTTGAGATGGATTGGCTTCCACTATAGCTTTCAGCTCATCATTATCCACCTTGGTCTCAGGTTGCCCATGTTGCTCATTTTCAAGATTAAAATCACCAGAATGGAACTTCTCAAAACTATCAATGTACTGTGCGTTCATTAGCCACATCCTTCCCAAACACTCCATTGATATTTCCAGCTGTTTGTACTGCATTCATTCCACAATGGAATTCTTATTGGAAAATAACATGAATTTTTTACTTGTCCATGGTTTCACAAAAATTGCTCCAAAAACAAAAAGTTTGAAATATAATCACAAGCTAAACCATGTGTTTGAAAGGTTGAGGATGTACCTTCACAATAAAAATAAAACAAGAAGTGTCAATATGGTATGTATTACTTCATTCCTAGGGCACCTATTATGTACAAGTAACCATGTCAAGAATGGTACTACCTGCTTTAAGACCATGTGGGCCATGCGTGGTGAGAACATGAACTTAGATTAACTTTGCAATAGTGAATAATAAGGACAAAAACATGGCCCCTCCCTGGAAAAAGACATTAGACAAAAAGACAGATATGTATGTAATTACAAATTATTAAAAGATCCTTAAAGAGAAAGACTGATATGCCCTAAGGGAGAGAGAGAACAAAGATACAGGGAAGAAATCAACGTTTATTTACAGAAGGCCTACTTTGTTGCAATAATTACTATAGTAAAAGGGCTTAAGGCCCAAGTGGTGAACAGAGGCGAAGGGCAGGTGAGAACAATGGCTTATGCTCGTCTTCAAAAAAACTTAAGAGATTTCGTGAAAGGAAAGGGCAAGATGTCAGAAGCTAAATCAAGGCGCTATTTTTGTAGGAGACTAGAGTGTGTTGGTTAAGGCCAGAGCAAGGGCAGGTGGAAAGAACAAAGAAATAGGAAGTTGAGATGAAAAAGTTTAGCATTTATGTACAGTCTCAGAAGTGTTACCAACAGTTAACCTTTGTGAAGCCTTTGTTGGTCACATTTTAGCATGAGAAAAGTGAGACTGAGAATTTAAGTGACTCTGAACAGCAAATGAACCATATAATTTGATACACAAATCTAGTTTACAGCTAGATCTTTGAGAAAACTAGGAATATTTATTCTTAAATATGCTTTTTAGTCATTCTTATAAAAAAGAGGGGAAAAACCTATCTTCCAGGGCTCTAGGAGACCATAGAGGTGACAAGTGTGTTAACTTAGAGCATCCCTAAGCCAGTGATATGTCAGCTCAGTGCCTGGGAAGCTGCTGATACCTAAATGCCCTTGGACTATCTTGCACAGCTTGTAAGAAAGTATCAGGTGTGCCCCTAATTGCCCAAGAGGTCCCGCATCCAGGCCATAAGGACTCACACGTGTCAAATTGGTTTATAAGATGGAGACGATTGATGTCTCTCTATGACTAGATGGTAATACTTCCTTCTAGAATATTCTACCTTAGAAAGCATTTCATGTTCCTATTGCTGAATACATAGTCACAATGGACACACTTATTTCTGAAAATGAGGGGTTATAATGCATTTCCTGCTCAGCACCCTTTCATACCATATGGATATAAAATTTGTTTCTTAGAAACAGAGAAGCATTTAAAATATAGGGAGTTGTCGTGGAAATACCTCCAACAGTGCTGTGAGTGTGGGGGTAATTAACGATGTCAGGCAACGCTGTGCATGGGCAGAGGAGGGAAAAAATAGTAGAAGAGCATTTTTTTCTCTTTTCCATGTTTTCTCTCTGAAAAGACCTCTCTCTGGAAAGAATGGAAGAGAAGAAAACCCACCTTCAGTGAAGCTCCCCTACTTTCACTGATCCCACCTGAACCTGGCTCACGTTTGCGGAGCAAAGGAGATGCCTGCTGAGGTCATTGGTCGTCCCTGCCATTTATGCTAACCACCGCTCTGCGCTATTCCAAAAAAGAGCCCAGATAAGTGTCCCTATGAGACTGCCAAAGTCATGAAGGAGAATGCCTAGCATGACGCATGCCCTGGGCCCACCCCCAGTAAGTCCCAGGAAAATTCTCAAATAGTGCAAATAGTGGATGAATGACCTGAGCATCTGTGTCCAGCTCCTCACACCTGGGAGAGAGGCGCTGCCTCCCTCTAGCCTAGACTGCCGGTTTACACAGACTCTCTGACTTGCAGGGAGTTGGGTTCATGGTTAGCAGCAGGATTTTAGATGAGAAAAAGTCTTTCATTTTTTTATAGCTGTAAAATGATGTTCAGGAGTACCTGCTACTGTAGTTAACTGTGTTCTTCACTAACCATTCAATTAATATCTAATGCTCTAAGTGCAAAATTGTGGAGCAGCAGAGGGGGTAATTCAACAAACACAATGGAAAGTAACTTGAGGAACAGCAGGTCAAGTGCTCAACATAAAATGCATATCAAATATAAGATTCGCAAAGGGTAAATTAATTTGTGTGCTCTGAAAATTCCATTCTGCAATGAGGCATTAATTTTTCACCCCGAGAGAAAGGTTTCCCAGAAAATGAAATTAAAAAATACTGTTCGTTGTATCTTTCTTTCCCCCCCTCTTTTGCTCTCCTTTTTACTTTCCATTCCTCAACAAAACAAGGAAAACAATCAGTGCAGGCTTCTGGCAGCACAGCCAGAGAAATGTGAGATTGGCCCTTAAGGGATTTTTATTCTCAAGTGGATGTAAATGTATTCATCAATTCAAAGAAATGCATAGTGTGTTATATACACAATACATTAATAAATAGCCATGCATTAAAAAATAATGAGGTTTTCCACAAAACAACATCCTGTGGTGTGTAGGGTCATAAAAAAGATACTAAAGGAGGGAGAGAAGATTATGTATAAAATCTGATTAAAATACAGAAACACCATCATATATGTAAGATGCAATAAATATTTTATTAGTTAACTATAAACAAAAGAACAAATGCAGTAAAATGTAATTAAAAATGTAAAAGTGAGGGATGTGATTTATTTCCCTACAATAATATTAATATTACAAATGGTATGTAAATGGTACCAAGACTGTATTGTAGAAAGAGTGCAAAGCAGCCATTCATTTCTTATAATGAGATTTCATCTCTTTTTCTGATTTACATTTGTTTAAATATTTCAAATAGTGAATGAATAATGTTGCTCTTAAACCTTACACAGCTTAGCACATTCTCAAATTTCCATCAGCCCTTGGAAGAGATTTGCATGTTGGCAGGCAGTTTCCAGGCAGAACCACTAATTGTGAAAATAGAAGAAAATTGACTGGCATAAACCAAGAGTATTTTTAGTGCTGCTGGCTGAATGAGTTTGGCTTTGAGTAGTAACCCCTACTAGTGAATGTGCTGGCACCCAAAATAGCATTTTACAGAAGGTTCCCCAATTAAAACAGGTGAAAAGACCAAAACGTAACATTCATCTACTACTGTTGGCTTGAAAACTATTAGAGGTTTAAAATGCTAGGATTATTTGCACTGAACTTTCCTGCCATTGCCTCCGACACTTAACAGAAAGCCAGAGGATTGTATTCAGCACCATTAAAACCCAAGCACACAGGAGACTTGAGGTCCGCTCTCATATTGGAAATCATCCCTTCCAATCCAACCAGGCTTTGACTGGACAATACATCTTAAAGAATTCTCTTCGGTGTTTATGTAGATCATGTAGCACAAAATAGCCCTCAAGCCAGACTACAATTTGGCATCAACAAATGTCATTTGTTTACCACTTTCTACCATTTCCCATTTGAGTAATTTTTTCATCTCCCTCTTGGGGTATATGCCTCACAAAAGGTAATCAAACCTCTCTTTGTATTAATATTACCACACTGAGAGGAAACCATGCTTCAGAAAGGACATGACCTGGCCAGTCTGCACAGCTAGGATGCAGCAGAAGAGAGGTCTGCACTCCTGTCTTCTGATCGTGTGCACCCTGAGCTCTCCACTCTGTCCCGCTGTTCCGCATTTCTGGCCTCTGCAGTTTTCCACTTTCATCCCTTGTGTACCGCTGTTTCTGATCTGCCTGCTCCATTATCTTTACTTAATCCCCACATTTCCCTATCCCATTATGAATTGTGCTTCATGCTGCCAGCTCTCGAAGCCCTCATGGTATTGCTTGCCTGTCCCATCTCCAGCTACCCCACACCCTTTTCATTGGAATAGCCCAGAAATGAGCTCCCTATACTTTGCCCATTCTGTCCCCATCTCCACACCACATCAAAAGCAGTTCCACATTGGTGGGGGGGGGGTCTCTTTCTTCTAATTCAGCTGTCTCAGGTCATTACTCCTGTTATAAAAATGATTGTGACATCCTCCTTCTCAATGAAGCTTCTATGAATCAATCAAAGAGCAATTCTTGCTTCTCTGGTCATTTGGGGTACAAGTCAGGAATACTTTAGCAAAACAAGTAGGAGGAAATCCAAGTACAATGGCTTACATCAGTATCAATTTATTTTCTCACACAATGAGATGTTCAAAAGTAGATTATTCTTGGTTTTGCTTCTTCAGTGTAAAGATGTAAGAAGAAATGTCCCTGATTTTCTCCTGTTCTCTCCTTCATGATCATAAAGAGGCTGCTGCAGCACAGTCATCACCTCTACACTCAAGGCAAGGAGCAAGAAGAAGTCAGAGTGTCAGTGCTTATATGAAGAAAACAAAAGCTTTTCCCAGAACTGTGCATCAGATTCCCCCTTCTCTTCTCTTTTATTAGCTAGTCATGTGTCCAGCATTAACTGGAAGTTGGCTAAAAAAGGTTGGAAACAGTGGCTTGGTTAGCCACCCAAGAGTGTCTGCCACAGTCATTGAACCAAAGTAATTGTGTTCCCTCACTATGCAAACATTGTACCAGATGTTTATCCTCTCACGCAATCAATAAACAAAGGCTAATTGAGAGGCTTTTATGTGCAAAGCATTATGTGCGTATTATGGAAGGTACAGAAATAAACCAAGCACAGATACTACCCTCAGAGGACTTAGCCTAGTAACAAATATGTATGATCCCTCTTTTTGACTACCTTGGAATCTAGATGGGGTTGTATGGCACTGAAGCATGAGAGAAAATAAAGAGGGCTTTTAAAACCAGCAAACAAACAATGCAGATTGCTGGAAATACGTGGTTTTGATACAGTATAAGATGTAGATAAGGGGGAAATTATAACAGGGTAGGGTCAACTACCACACACTGTTTCTTATAGGAAGTCATGCTTAAAGCATAAGAAAGGAAAATGGATTGGAGAAGAACAGTCATTTCCAAAACCTACCAATAAAAATTATTTGAGCATTCACCCTCAATATGTGTGTTGATAAGTTATTTATAAGTTATATACATACAGCTTTGTACCAACAAAGTAGATTATATAATAAAACACCCCCAAAATTGAAAATTTTATAGGATGAGATGCCAATGTATCTCTCCATAAGATACATATCAATTGCAAAGTATAAAATAATAAGTTTACAGTGGAGAAACCTGGCACACAGTGCCTTAAACAAATAATCAAAGTTAAAATTACTACTAGTGAGCTTTATCAATATCATGTGTTTTCTGATAAGATGCATCAGGACGAGCAATATCTCTTCTCTGGTATTCCTGCTACAAAAGCATTTAATTCTTGCTACAAACCCTGAATTTAATCACAAGAAAACATCACACAAACTCAAATTAAGGTACATTCTGCAATATACCTGTCCAGTATGATTAACAAATGTCAAGGGTATGAAAGACAAAGATCTTTCCCTGATCGGAAACAAATAAGGAGATGTGACAGGTAAATGCAATGCAAGATCCTGCATTGGATCCTAGACCAGAAAAAGGGCACCAGTGGGACAATTTCAAAGTGGTCTTTTGATGAGTTCACAGTATTGTATCAGTGTTAATTTCCTGGCCTGGATACCAGTGCTAACGGTATGTAACGTGTTAACATTTGGAGAAACCAGGTGAAGAGTACACAAGAATTCTTGATACTGTTTTTGCAACTTTTTCAAAATGAAAAAGAAAACACTAAAAAAGAATGAGACCTTTAAGATGGGGTAATAGAGGTTCTTGGCACTGTGTTCTTTCCTTCACCCAGTGGATTATCTTGCTTATATCCTGGTCTAGAGTGTTAAATTCAGATTTGGAAGCCTGATAAAGCCACAGAAGGAAGCCAGTCAGGGTTTGTGTCAGAAACTCTCTTAAATGGATGTACCCTTCTGGACAGAAATCTTATTTCATGTTCTTTTTAAAAAAAATGCTATTTGACTATTTAACTAAGAAATTCCATTTCTAGGTACTTAACTGAAATTCATAGCCAGAAATGGGGACAAAAGTGTACAAAGATTTTCATCTAGGCATTCTTTATAAGACTGAATAATTGGAACAAATGTAACTACCCAATAGTAAGAATAGTTAAATTTTCAGTAGGTCCATGCAATGGAATACTTACTAGCCACTGTAGTTAAATGTTCCAAATTATTTAGCAGTATAACACAATGCTTAAAATCTCAAGTGCATCAAGCCCTATAAAGTTATACATACAGTTTTATTCCAATTATAAGCTATGTATATAAATGTACCAAACTATTGATCATTGTGTTGTAATATATAATTTTTTTTCCTTTGTGCTTGTTTGCTTTTCCTAATTTCAATAGTACTTATTGTCTTCACGATGCAAAAAACAATTAAGTAATTCAGAAAAGTAGAAAATGGGTAATCATTTGTGCTTGGGTTCTGAAAAAATACCCTGGACTGGATGTCATTCAATGAAAGGTGCTTAGTGGTCTAATTAGCCAACTCAGGCAAGGTGAGGGTGGGGCATATATTCATCTAATCTCTTTGAATCTTCATGACAGCAAGCCTTGTTTTAAAGAGAGTGGGAAGGGGCACTCAGAAAGAAGAGATTTGGTAAGCCTCACCTTCAGGAATAAGGGTGGGTGAGAGGAATTGATTAGTATCCAGACCTCTCGCACCAGCTAGTACAAGAGTAGAATAAGACCAGCACATACACATTTTGTAGGATTTGGTAACCTTGCTGTCATTCTCATGATTTTTATTTTTGCTATTCTTTGTAAGTTCTCCATAATGATTAACAACAAAAAACCTAGAAACACAAATGGTCGGTGTGCCTGTCTTCAGTATCAAGAAGGAAATTGTGAGCTTGAGAGACTGTGTCTTTCCCCAAAACCAGGTTGGGGTTTAATGGATTTTGGGTTGTTTCCAGCTCAAGGCTCTTAAAATAAAACTGCTCTGAACTTTCACTTGCAAGTCTTTGTGCAGAAACATGCTTTCATTTCTCTTGGGTAAATATCTAGGAGTGGAATGGTTGGATCATATGGTAAGTATATATTTTGTTTAACTTTTTAAGAAACAGCCAAACTGTTTTGCAAGTAGCTGTACCATTTTACATTTCCACCAGCCATGTTCGAGAGGTCTGATTCCTCTACATTTTTGCTGGCGCTTTTTATTATCTTTTTGATTACAACCATCCTAATGGGTGTGAGGGATTGTGGTTTTAATTTGCATTCCCCTAATGCCTAATGAGGTCCGTGTTTTATTTGTTGTAAATTTTATAGTTTTACATTTGACATTTAAGTCTATGATAAATTCTGAATTAATCTTTATATGTGGTTGTATGGCTCAGAGATTATTTTTTGTATATGGATATCCCATTGTTTCAGCACCATTTGCTGAAATAAATGATCCTATCTCCATTGAATTGCCTTTGTACACATTCTACCCAACACTCCTTGGTTTTGGAACTTATAACAAAGCATTGCAATATTTTGAACCTAGAACTCTACCCTAATAGAGGGCAAGTTATTGAAGATGAAAGACCATGTCTTATTTATCTTTGAAATACCCTTATGCTAACACATTATAAATAATGGGTTTGGATCAAGAGGAGAATAGTAGGTAAAAAGCCAACGTGGAGTTTTCAGAAAAGAATATTAACCCCTTGAAACAAGTAGATATGTAAATAGCTGTTTCTTCTCGCCTGGAAAAAACTCTAAAGAAGAGACAAGGATGAAAGCAGAGGCAGAGGAGAGGGATCTGGGATGAGATGCACACACTCAAGATAAAGGACAGCAGGGATCTGCATACCAGGGAAAGAAAGAGAGAGAAAGGAAGGAAGAAGGAGAGAGGGAGGGAGGGAGGGAGGGGGGAAGGGGAAAGGAAAGGAAAGGAAAGCTAGTCAGAAACTATTAATCAGACAGCACAACTGCAAGAACCTGGAAAGACATCTTGGATCTCTGCACCACCCCATTCTTCTGAATAATTTCCTGTTTTAATCTTCCATGTGTTTGCTAAAGGAGCCAGCAAAGAAGAAAAGGCAGCAACTTTTGTCCTGGTTCCTAGGTAGAAGGACACAGCAGGTATAGAATGTGGTGGTGAACTTAGAAAAGGAGGGTGAGGAAATCCCTAAGCACTGTGCACCAAAGAGACTTGTCCTGGAAAGATCTTTTATTTCCCATAACTACCCTGCGTAACACACTGGGCCCCATGGTGGATACACAGGACAGACACATATCAAAGTCTGGTATCAGACAGACTCTGATAAATACTGAAGATTTTGGAGAGAGGAGAACAATTAATTGTGCCTGCAGGATGTCATGAAGACTTCTTGGAAAAAGTAACATTTGACCTGGAGAATAAGGAAGAAAAGGATTTCAATAGGTGTCTGCAAAGAAAGGCCCTTTTTTGGCACATTGCAGATAGATTATGAAATTATGAATAGATAATGCCTCCTACTGTGCATATCTCCAGCAATGTCAACACCACTGTCCAGTCATGATCATTTTAATATCTCTATTATGTGACCATGATGGATGTATTTGAATATATCTTCTTCAGGTAGATGGATGCCAGATCCGAGTCTGCCAAGTTACCATTTTTCAATGCAATTCATGTAAGAGATATTTGTTTATTAAGCGTGGATGTTGGACAATGTGATGATGATTCCAATGACACTCTCAACTTCACACGAAGAAGAGTTTGGGTTGCTTCTTGCTTTATTGGTGGTATGTTTTAAGGAATGCCTGAATAAGAGTGGAAAGCCACCTTTCCTATGACCCACATGAGATCAGTGGCCAAGTTCAATAAAGCTCTCTGATCTGTTGTCATCGAAATCCTTTAGAAGAGTTTGGGGGGGCGTGGAATTTAACAGTTGCCAATTCAAGGTTGGGCTCGAGGATGCTAGAATTTCCTAGGAGAACAGGTGAAGAGGTAGCTTATCATCCTATTATGGAACTGAACTTTTAAATGTAGGTTACATATATGTGGATATATTTTACTATGAAATGTCACATTAATCAAAATAGTAACAAATTTAGATGACAAAAACTTGGGGAGTAGAAGGCAGATTTAGGTATTAAAAGTAAACTAAAACAATTAAAGATCATGACTAATTTTTGAATTGAAGAATATTAAGCAACATCATTTAAATTTTTCCATATCTCAATAAAAATTACAAAACCCATGTATCTCCACATTAAGTCCATAATCACTAAGAAAATGATCCTGTTTTAATTCTCTGTGAAAGCAAATAATCAAATCATTTCACATAAAATTCTCAACTTTCTATAGGAGGAAAAATCTAATTTTTTGAAATTATAATTCATAGGCCTGTTTGAAGGTGCTGGCAGTGTAACACTTCATTGAAATTTTGAAGGGATGTGATCACAACAACAAAGAACAGAACTCACACTTTAGAGCCCCAGATATTGTCCAGGCATTTTACTTTTCAAACTTAGCTATTGAATCCTCACCAATACCTTTCAAATAGAGGGACACACTTAGTATATCATTATATATTATAGTGTTATTATACTACAATTTTGTTATTATTATTACTACTGCCAATAGAGTGTAGCAATTCATTTACAGTTTTTAGTCAATGTGCAAGGAAGAAGTTAAGCCAAAATTATCCCCCAAAATGATTTAAATCATATTTTAATATCTAGGAATAGAAACTTAGGAGCTCCAACCAAGTACCTATTAACTTCCATCTTACCTCTCTGCTTTTGGTGTGGGAGCTCCTGAAAATCTCTCCCTCTTCCTCCCCCTTCTCCTGCCCACTTCATCTCCCCACCCCTCCTCTTTCTCTCTCAATAGTTGCTTTAGGTAAGTTAAATGTGCACCTGAAGCAATTAAATCGTCATTTACTGAGCATCTAGTATGTGCCAGGAACTATGCTAAGTTCCTTGGCTGTATACTGTTTCTAATGCATAAAGAGATTTGAAAACTATGAAACTTTTTCACTATTTTACATAAGAGGAAACAGAGTTCACTCACAGAGGTCAAAAAATTTGTCCAAGACCACAAACCTAATAAAGTTCCAACCCAAGTTTTTCTCAACACAGAACAATGTTACATCTTCTATACTATACTATGATACCTCCTAGACAAATTTTTTGGTTTGTGGGGTGATAAATATTGAATTAAATTCTCTTCATACCCTCCAGTCTATCTTAGGTTTCTGCTAAAACTTTAAATAAGAAATTTCTCCAGCCCTCAAATAAACAAAACCTGCAGAATTTGGGTATTCTGCCACTAGGTGGTAGAAGGTCTTCAATCATTCCTTTGTGGTCTAAATGGCCATTACTATGTAGCATATGTGTTTAAGAATCTCTGTCACTTACTAACAATATATCTTACAAGTTTGCTAACCACTCCAAGCCGTGAATCCTCTGAAATAGAATTATATTAGTACTGAACTTTATAAATTGGTTCTGCTAATTAAATAAAATAATGGGACATGATAGGCATTCAGTGTGTATTAACCACCTGGAATGCTTTATCTTTTCCCTTCATTCAATATCTTATATGGTATTTCAGACTGTTCTTTAACAACAGAAATACACTCTAGCTCTTTCTGTTCCTCTGTTACACTGCATCTCATTTGCCAGCTCAGAAAACCCAGCCCCTCCCAGCCGATTCTCACATTTTGCTTCCCACATTCTAATTTTTAAGCCGTATATACACATACTCACATATGTGATATGTATTCCTGATAATATGTGCACATTATTATGTTTATGAAGATTGCATTTTACAGGAACTTCTAAAGAAATACTCAGGATTGCCAGTAGGCATAGGATGTTTAGTGTGTACCTGGTACTACACTAATTACTTGGAAAGCATAATTTTATTTAATCCTCATAACAACCTTACAAAGTTTATTCATAATAATATTTTCCCGATATTATTCCCATTTTACATATGAGGAAATTGTGCTTAGAGGGAATAACTAACCAAATGCATATTTGTAAGAGATCAGCTTAGATTCAAATCAGCACACCAGCTACTGTACATACATAGCCCAAGTTCTTAACCAACATATCAGTGACTATTAGCCCTAACTGTGTATCATGGGAACTTGGGGAGCATTTATAAAAGCACCGGAACGTCCCCATGAATACAGGGTCAGAAGCGGAGCATCTTCAGTCCCACGGGGTTCTGCAGACAGGCTTGCAACTAACAGTGCTGCACTTTTCTGCCTCCTGCTAATGAAAACTAACTTACAGCACAATTCTAACCTTTTCTCACTAATCTGTAATTGTCTTTTCCTTGAAACAAATTCTAAATTTGCGAGGAGTCTGTACTCAATCTTCACGTTAACTCATCATCAAAGCACCCCGTGCTGCTTATCTGGCAGAAACGCGCCTCACTGCTCTTGCACTGTTAGAAGAGGAATAACTGCCAGGGAGCAAGATAAAGAAACAGTCTCTCTTCTGCGGTTTCCTGTTCCTAGTTCTACTGCATCTTTTTCTGCTACTCTGTCCTTTTGCTACTTGAAAGAGGAAAAAAAAAAAAAAAAGAGGGGAAAAAATGATAGAGTAGCATAATTCCATTGATTCACTAAAGTGGCCAGGGGCTGAGTACTTAGAAGACAATAAAGTAATTCTACACTTTTAGCTTAAAGAAATATCAGGCTGCCTTTCACCATTCAATCTCTAGCTGGATAGAGCTGCCTTATATTAATCTGAAGCTAACAGTTGTTAAATTTAGCCAGCGGGTTCACCAATTTGCTCTAACAACACTAGGTAGCCTGGACCTTTTTTTGCCTTAGTTAGGGAGTTATTAAACAGAGTGTCTGCTGTCAGTAAACCTAAGGACTGAGGGCCTTGCCCCATCTCAGCACACATGGCCATATGTTCTTTGGCCAATGTATTTATTTTCTCTGCACTTTTGAATTTTTCCTCCTCAAAATTTAAGGATCATACTGGATGACTTCTAAAGTCATACCCAATCCCAGAATCCTGTGTTTGTATCACCCTTTAAACTATTAATAATATTTTTAATATAATTATTTCCCCTTCAAGTGCTTGCACTAGGACAGAAGGGAAAGGTGCTGGTTTGTCAGAAGTTCTTCATGGATTTTCATGAGCTCAATTAGTAAGTACCGAAAAAGACAAAGCATCTTAGTCTACATCATAAGAAGTATAGTTGGCAGATTAAAGGTGGTGAAAGAGCCTCTATACTCTTCATTATTCAGATGACTAACATATATATAATATATATTTATATATAATATTTATAATATATTTGTAAATTTATATAAATTATATCTGTAATATATTTATAGATATATATAAAGTTCTGTCCAGTGTTCCATAGGAAAGGCATGGACAATCTAGAGCACATGGAAAGAGGGGCAAAAAAGGTAAGTCCCTCATCCATTACCTATGAGAAGAAGCTTGGAATGTTTGATTTGAAAAACCAGCATGCCACATATATGAATATTCTCCATATGAAATTCAACTTATTCTATGATGTTCCAGAAAGCAGAACCAAATGCAAGGGCTGGACATTATGGGGAAGTAGTTTTGAGTTTGATTTTTAAAAAAACATTTTAGCAATAAGAGTTATATAAAAATAAAATGGATATCCTTAAAAAGTAAATAATTCCATATTAATGACCGTATACAAGCAGAAGCTGTACAGCCAACTATCATGGATTTTGTCACGTGGGTTTCTACATTTGAACCAAGCTCAGTGAATGGATGTCCACATTTCCTGACAAATCAAGACTCTGAAACGAAAAGCACACTACCTTTCAGGCACCTTGCAGCCAAAAAGTTAACTAGGACAGTTCTTTTGCTAAATTGAAGAGAGTAGATGGTAGGTAGAAAATATCTTATCCTCTTTGTTCTAAAGAGTCCAGATTCCCCCAATCTGCAAAGGTAAAGCACAACCATTAATTTACACATCCAGCTCCGGGTTTCTCAAAACCATGTCAATGAAAGGAAGATCCTGGTACATTTCTGCCATCAATCACTGCCTCTTTTCCACGATTACATTTAACGTGGTCTTTACTCTCACAGTTTTTGAATTTTTCGTCAGTTTTCACTGATGTAGAATTAAGTCAATAAAAAGTGATTTTACATTTTTATAATAAAACTGGGATCCTTTAAGCAAGAATTACTGTGCTAAACAGCTACCCCCATAAACCAGATTCTTTGACATTATATGTCAGGGATAAACCATGAGACTGTGGAAAAATAAAGATCAATTTGAATATTTACATTAAAGTAAGCTGAAAGTTAAAACGAATGGCCATCTGCTAAAGAAATGAATGGTTTCTAATCATTCTTAGTGCTTTTAAGGCATTGAATGCCATTTGGCCTCCAGTTAGCCAAAGAATTCCAGATCATATCAAAATCTCTTTCATGTCGTTTAAAAATAGCTTGCTTGCCCTCAAGATGTTACAGACCCTTGCGCTTTCATATCAAACCAAGGGTCACCCCAACAGTCAACTCCTCCTAGGAGCAAATGAACTATGTTTGTGAATCATGGTTTCTAAATGACAGAGACAAAACTGACATGCTTTCAGAACTTAAATTAAGAATACAAATGCTCTTTTCAATAGTTAATAAGGCTATGAGAGAAAAACATCTCTCCCTTATACAGTAGAGAGAATTAAAATGATGAATGAAAGCACACAGTAGGGATTTTTTTATTTTTGAACACCTCTGGGTCAGGCATTGACAACAGAGACTAGGCCCATTTGGGAAGGGAGGGAAAACTCCATAACTGGATTCTTTGGTTTATCTTCAAGGAGCTATTAATGCTCATGAGTGCTTCAGGTACTTCAGGTAGACGTTCAGTCCAAGCAAAAACACCACCAACCAGGAAGGAAAAAATAAAATTGTATTTTTAAAATGCATCAACACAAAGCCAGGCACAATGGCCTATAGACCCAGCTACTTGGGAAGCTGAGGTTCGGAGGATCACTTGAGCCCAGGAGTTTGAGGCTGCAGTGAGCTGTGATCAGACCCATGTACTCCAGTCTGGGTGAGTGAGACCCTCTCTCTAAAAAAAATAATATAATAATAAAATTTTTTTACTAAAATGTATTGACATGGAATCCCAGATAAATGTTCATAAACATCGTTTCCATTAATACAAATAATTCTAGCAAGATACCGTTATCGTGTCTGTGCTCTCCAGACGTAGTAGATAGGAAGTTTGTCTCAACACCCCCAACTTTTCTATTTCCAGGCCCTCAGATCCGGGTATCTTCCACCATAATTACCCTCCTTTCAAGCCTGTAGCACAGGGCCTGGTGAGTGAGTTACACCAAGGACATATGTAATAATTTCAGGTCATATCAAAATCTCTTTCACGTTGTTGAAAAAACATTTTGATTGTTTTCCACATGTTATGAGTGCTTAGGGTGTTGGGTCTCAAATTACTTGCATTTCAATAGGCTTAGCACTTGAGTTCTCTGAGGCTCTCCTGTAGAATTTTGGTATCACCCTCAGGGAGGTGGATAGTCACTTGTGGAAAAGGCTCTTCCAGAAGTCCTAGAACCCCATATCCCATAGATATGACAATTACCATGTATCAATTAGAAAATGAAAAAATTAATTTTTTATAAAAAAATATATAATTGAAACAAAAAAGTCCTAAAGTCCAAGTTAAATGTAGAAATCTGCCATGAATTCCTAGTTTCAGAATAACAGTAACCACTGCTATTTCCCTGATGTGGGTTTTGTTATGTTCCCTCTGAAATAGTCATGATTAAAAATGCTTGGTTGACTTCTACCACTGTGGGAGCTCCCCATATAAAGCTATACCTGGAGATCTTCCACCATGTTTCTGTTTGAGACATGCTAGAGCCTTTGGAGCCTCAATGATCACAAGTGACTTATTAACACAGCCATTAATTCATCCATTCGGAAAATATGTATTGAGTACCCACTAGGTATTAAACATTCCGCTGGGAGTGAATAAGACATGGTTCCTTTCTTCAAGGAGCTATGGTCTAAAGTCCAGCCACAGAACTTTCCCCTTTAGTCATACTGTGATGGCAAACTTAAAAGTATAATGCATGTAGGAGGTTCAATTGAACTTTACTGGTTTTTTTTTCCAAGTTTGTGTGTTTCAGGGTTTGCTCGTTTTGTTATATAATGTCATGCAAGGTAAATACCAACATAGCATATGGACAACCATTTTGGAACAATGTTTATGGTTAAAGCTAAGAGTCAGCCCTGAGCTTTGAGGATTTTCCCACAAATGGAAAAGAAACACCACATTCTCTGGAATAAGTAAATTTCATGGTCTCAGATTGTGGATGATAAGATTGCTGCTCTCTGCTCAAAATATACATTTAGAATAACAATTAAAAAATCTTATTGAATCAAAACTTTGATGTCTAAAAGTCACAGTCAGGCCAGCCACGGTGGCTCATTCCTGTAATACTAGCACTCTAACAGGTTGAGGCAGGAGGATCGCTTGAGCCCAGGAGTTCAAGATTAGCCTGAGCAAGAGCAAGAGTGAAACCCTTCTCTACTAAAAATAGAAAAATTACTCAGGCATCGTGGCATGGGCCTGTAGTCTCAGCTACTCCAGAGGCTGAGGCAGGAGGATCACTTGAGCCCAGGAGATTGAGGTTGCAGTGGGCTATGATGACACCAGGGAAACACAGCCAGACTCTTGTCTCAATAAATAAATAAATGAAGTCACAGTCAGCTATTGATTTCCCCTTCCAAACATGTATAAGGCTAATAAAAAACCATAAATACAAGTATAAATATATGTAATTCTTTTTTTTTTGAAACTTTAAGCAAACATAACAATGCCTTGGCCAGGACAGGACTGTAGGGTCCCAGGGCCACGGTTCTGGTTGCAAATACTAGGTACGCACTAAATATCCAAACATGAATTATCAGGTTAGAGAGCCAGGAGAAAAGTTTTCTTCTTATTACTTGGTTATGTTTCTCAGTAAATGCATAATAGTCTTGAGATATTACTTGATTTCCTGATTCCATTACTATTTTGGTAATAATCTCTTAACTGTCACATATATTGAAGTAAGTCATTCAAATTCACTTTAAACTTGGGAGGCGCTACTACTGCCCAATTCTGTATCTTACGATAATTTTTTAAAAGAAAAGCTCAACTAAGTTTGATTCAACAGCATTTTAGCACATTGGAAGACTCAGCAAGGATTCTGTGCTAGAAAAAACTTGGAAAGAAACACTTAGGTAATTTATCATTTCTAGTCACAGAAAAAAATGATCCAGTGTCTATCTATATTGTATTTGTTAATGACCTACTTACTAGTTTGCACATATTTAGAAATATGTTTTATGATTTACGTATAAAGAAAGGTTCACAGCTATATTTCAAAAGCAATGTAAGAATTGAAATATGATTCCTGTTTAACTACATGTGGTTAATCTGCCAACCAATTTTACCAGACCTTTAGTTAAAACCTCCCACATTCTGTAATTGAGACATGCTGAAACCTTGGGTGGTCACTTAAATGTTGATTCTTCTTACATTATGCCTCACTATCCTTTTGATTTTTTTCTTCCAGGTTCAGAATTCTCAAGTTGAGCTCCCAAGCAGCACCACATGAAGTTACTTTACTATGATTATAAAAAGAAAGGGTAAAGTGTGCACTATTTTCATTCCCATCACAATCATTGTCCCATGAATAGATTCTTGATCTGACATTTTCTATTCTTATTGCAATCTTTGTCACAAGAATAAGTTTTTTCTTTTTAAAAAAAAATGTTTCATCCATGCTGTGAGAGCCGGCAGCAGAGTCTACGGCTCTGACCTTTTTAATGTTCCCCCATTTGGTTGGGCAGCCATTTCTCGTCCTGTCTTTTAACAGCATTGGTAACTTAGGAGAAAGAGGTAGAATGGCTAGTCAATCAAAACGAGACTATATAAAAGGTTAAAACAGAATAGTTTACTGCCTTTCATAGATAACACTAGCCATTGAGATTCTCGTATCTTGTTCTTGTGACAAAAAATGGCAAAGAAACAGAAAATGGCACAACATGAATCCATTCTCATAACAACAATTGTAACAAGAATGAAAACTAGTACAAACAACCTATTTCTCGTCTAATCTTAAACTTGTTGCTCTACGTGACCATAGTTGCAGTTATCGTCAGTCAACTATAATGTTTTCTTTTTCAATTAATGAATTAATTTAAATGAATTCAACTTGGGAAAAATACCAACCACAGATGAATAGTAATTATTTGATTTCCATTCACCACCTATAATTATAGACATTTCTATAGAAATTATTCCCATGTGATATACTAAATACACCAAACAATAAAATGCTTCAGCTTTGCTTGGTAGTCATTTCTTTAAATCTCAAAAATAGATAAAAGTTTTTTAAAACTTTGACAGTGAAGCACATAACTGAGGTTGAATCAATCTGGAAAAAATTACTGACTAATTGGTCTAAGTTTTTGGCATTTCATATAAATTGTTAAGGGTGGAAGTAAGTTGGCATTTCTTTGATTAATTTAATTGGTGTGGACAGCCAAGGCTGGTCACCACTCCAGATGGCTAATGCAGGCTCAGGGGTAGACTTTGAGGTCTAGATGATCCACATTGACTTTCTGACCAATCAAGTGTTTTGACAACTCTTACTCTTAATTTTAATATATAGACATCCGTTGTTAGTGAAAAAAATCATCTAGAAACGTTATTAGACAGTTTTGAGGTAGATACCTGCCCTCAAAATGATTTCAAAAGAGATCATTTTATCTATATATATTTACATAATCAGTTAAATGGAAGTTTGAGCAAAATTATTGAATATATTGCATATTTGACATAATGTAAATGGCTGCATTGGTCTCATGCAGTTAGTATGCTTTCGATAATTTTTTCATTGAATAAACTGATAAGTGAATGACAGCTCAGACTTTTATCATATGTAGTCATCCATGGGTTGAATGCCTTTGTGTCAAGTTTTCAGGGTTTTCTTGAATATGTTATTATAGTTTTCTTAATGGAGCTTCTGCAGGGTAATGAGAAGACTCAGAAAGGATATCACTAATATGGAGAATCCTGCCAGCTCAATGGGGATGGCTTTGTTAGTAAAAGATTAAGATAAATTGCATACCCTGAGCATTTAATCCAAGCAATTGCTGGCTGAATCTAGCATGCAAAAAGCTCTAGAACGTGCTGACAGAATTTGCTTTGATAAATTCAGGGAATGGCCGATATTTGGCCCCTCAGTGACCTTTTGGATAAAATGCCAAATTTGTGTTTCTCCATGGTGGGCACTCAAAGAGAAAGTTGTTAAATTGAACAATTGTTAGGTTAGAAGTATATAGTATGCCCTTTTGGAATCCTTGTTTTACAGGCAACATGGGACTTTAACCCTACTGGTAACATGGTAACATTGAATTCATGCACTTAGTTTAAAAATACAATGAGATAGGAACCTCAGGTTAGAGGCAAAAGTATTCTATGGAAGAGTGTCATGATGAAGATCAAAACTATAGCCATAACCAGACAGCCGGGGAAGAAGAAAAATCTTCTGTACCAGAGAGGGTAAAGTCAAATCTTCATAGCTGTTGTGTAATCACTTGAGGTATAGGGCTGTTTTCAAAGACTATAATAAAATTAGTCATTTATTGTAGTTGACTGGTGTCAGAGTTAACATCCTTTACACATTATAAAATCTGTGTTCTGAGAGCTGTTTTAGACCATCATTTCTCTTGTTCCTCTCAAAACATATATTCTGCCTTGAAGCATTCCTCTCTTTCCTGTGCTATATTTTGAAAATCCCATGTGAATGTTTTCATATTCTTACTATAAGAAGTCTTACTTCTTATAGCTCTGCTTCATTAAATGAAAAAGTAAACTGGCTTGGGGTACTTTGTTTTTCTGAGTTTGAATGTATGTTTTAAAAAAGCAGAAACAAGAATATAAAACCTCATTTACTAAAACAGAAATGAATATAGTTGGTACAAACACACACTCAATTTTGGAGGTTTCCTTCAACTAAAAGGAATCAAACGAAAGCAGAAGGAAAGCAAGAGTAAAAGTTGCATGATCATAGCAAGAGCAGGAATATTCTAGAATCAGAAGCCCTACTACTATGTGCTGAGTAAGCCTCACAAGAACAGTGATGACATGATTAAGGATCAGGGTCCCATTGTACCGGAGAGAGCATGGTGTGAATGGTGCTGCGAAGGTGTCATGATTCTATGCAAATGAAGGCTCTCTGTCCTTTCAGGCATTGCACGCTGACAGGCTAGGGCAGATGGAAGGGGTTGGGGGCAGCCTCAAATCAAACTCATAGACCCTGCATGGCGTAACCCTGTTCTCCACTCCAATTCACCTTTGCCATTGCCCACTCAAGCTTGCATCCATACCATGTTTACTTGTTCATTTGTTCCTCAGTTTCCCTTGTATGCCTGTGACTCCCTTCCCTCTTCCTCTTGGCCTGGATATCCTCTTTGGGGTTTGCAGGACTCAGCTTAAATATCACTTTATTGGGGAAACCGTTCCAGATCCTCCATGGGTTCAGGCTAGATACCCTCCTGGGGGCTCCACAGCACTTTGTACATCACTGACACCCACTCCTTTGTATTGTAATTGCCTCTCTCCTTGCCTCTCACTCCTATGAGGTTTGGACATCCATGAAAGGAGAGACACACTTTTGTATCAAGGGCACCTGACTCAGTGCTCCTCACAGAGTAGATGCCCAGTAAATATGTACGAAAGAATACATGAACTCGGGAGAGAAAGAACTTCTAAAGAGGGCAGGCTAGCTCGGGTTACCAAAGAACTGTGTAATATAGAAAATATTAGCCCTAAAGTTAAGAAGACGGCCCACTCAAAAGATCTGACCACACCAAACACTGGAAGAGGATGTAGGCTGGACAAGCAAAGAAACTAGGGCTGGCTCTAATTCCCTCGTTATATCAGAAGCTAACTCTAACCTTTAGAGTTTGTTCTAGTACAATAAAGTGAATACCATCCTCATTATGGAGAGTGAGCTCAGCAAATTTTAACAAATCCTTTACCATTTTCAAAACAACCTGATTTTAAACACCCCCTTGGTGTTACAATAAAATGTCTTGTAACAAGAAAGACCCCACCTGATTATTATAGCTAAGAATACTAGAAGTTGGAAAACCATAAAAGCATCCCCTCTAAAGCTGCTTTAAAAAGTATCCTAGCTGTTGCAGTTACTCACATGTAAAACCACCCATAGGAGTCTCTAAGCTTTGATGGGACAGAGTGTTTTCCAATTAAGTGATGTTCACACAAATCTATGCGTGAGATAAAGGTGTATGGAACTACTCACCAAAAAAATGCAATGCTAGTGTAACTATTTTTGCATTTGTCTTTAGCAATTTTCCCTGTTTTTGCATTATTTTCTCAACTTCTTATGAGTCTAAAATTGTATAACAAAAACTTTTAAGGACACACCTTTGTGGTATAAACAATATGCTGTGTGTGGAGATTAGACAACTAGAGCAGTGAGCCAGTCTCCCTGGAGTCACCCAACTGGAACATGGCAGAACAGGGGCTGCAATCCAGGTCTGCTCACCGTCTCCGCAGGCCATGTTGTCACCCCTTCAGTGCGCAGCCTCCTCTCATTGGCCCCGTGTCCTCTAAGCATCCAAATGTTCATTTGATGCTCTCGAAAACTTTGCTTAACCTTTTTCATGTTTTCTTCCAAACTGAATGCATCGCTTTACCAATACCAATATCAGATAGAAACACACTCACACCTCCTCATACACATGTGTGCACACATACATTCCCACACATGTGCACATGTACACACACACACGCACACACACACCCCTACTCCCCTCTCCACGTTCACTCCCACTACCTAATGCAACCAGCAGCTATGAATGACTTGAGAGGAGAGATCTAGAACCAGAAGACGTCAAAGTTGCCAATAATAGGAAATCTTTGGTGTGATTTTGGTTGAATAACCACACTCTCAGATACTGTCGTGGCGAGATTTACATATTTGGAACTGAAATTGGCATAACAGTGGTTGGGGAAAAAAACTGAGACTGATTTTTTTTTTTTTTATTTTTCAGCAGTATGCAGTTCAGAAATGTGTTCTTCCATATGTTCTTTAGGCTAGGCCAATTTTTTTTCACTTTTAAGTTTAAAAATTATTCTATTTTTTCCCCACTTCACAAGCTTAAGTAATTATCCTTTGTAAAATTATATAATTTCCAAATTTTCCATGACATAGTCAGACACTAAGCTTTCCCCCCTCCTTAGGACATTTTTATTTAGATCGAGCATTTTCTGGGCCTAATACAACCCAGGGGACCAGTCCTAAGTGCATTCTGTGGTGATTATTAACGGCCTCAAGTCATTTTCTCTATCAGAATCTGGCTTTGACAACAGAGAGAAGCCACTTGGCAATGGCAATATACCTGCTCGGTTAGTTTACTTCCCTTGTTCTCAGTTTCCAATCCACACCTGAGGTCGGAGAAGATTGCTCTAATGACACTAGGAGTATTGAAAACACTCTTACACTTTCACAATCTTTGTTTTTTCTTCAAGGTGTCTAATGTTGTACTTTGTTCTTTTATGTGATATGTCTACGGATAGAAAGCCCTTGCATCCTAGAGATGAAAATGAGACAAGTAAATGCTGTCAGTCAACCAGGTCCAGCATGGTTAGAGTCAGTAGTAACACCAGAGACATCGGACTGTTGGTGCTGAATCTAAGACTCAGACCACTGCGTTATGCTCACTCACTCTTGCTATCACAATATAGCGTAATCGGACTAGAAAGCATTCTAAAAGATTAACCTTGATATCTGTTATGACTCAGTTGTGTCCCTCAAAATTCATAAGTTGAAGCCCTAACCCCCAATGTGACTGTATCTGGAGACAGGACCTTTGAAGAGGTAATTAAGGTTAAAAGAAGTCATGGGGCTGAGGACGCTAATCCAGTATGACTGGTGTCCTTATAAGAAGAGAAAGAGACAGGGACGCACGTGTATAGAAAGAAAGGCTGTGCGAGCACACATAAGAAGGTAGTCATTCGTCCACGAGCCAAGGCCAGAGGCCCCAGGAGAAACCAATTCTGTCACTGCCTTGATCTTGGACTTCTAGCCTCCAGAGCTCTGGGAAAATAAATTTAAATTGTTTAAGACTATGGTCCCTGACCCCCAGGCCACAGACTGATGCCCTCTGAAGTCCATTGAGGGCCAGGAGCAGGGCAGGAAGTGGGCGGCGGGAAGGCCAGCAAGACTTCATCTGTATTTACAGTTGCTCCCCATGGCTCGCATCACCCGGTGGGCTCTGCCTTCAATCCAATCAGCCGAGGCATTAGATTCTCATAGGAAAGACCCCCTACGCTGGACTGTGCGTGCAAGGGATCTAAGTTGAAGGCTCCTTGTGAGAGCCAAGTGCCTGATGATCTGGGGTAGAGCTGGGGTGGTGGTGCTGGCTCCGGGGAGTGGCTACAAGTGCAGATTGTCATTGGCAGACAGGTCTGACTGAGCAATGAATGTGGTGCACTTGGGTCTTCCCAGGACCTTCCCCCCCAACTCCCTGTCCGTGGAAGGATTGTCTTCCACGAAGCCGGTCCCTGGTGCCAAAAAGGTTGGGGACGGCTGGAAGACATTCAGTTCTTGGTATCTTGTTATGGCAGCCCTAGAAAACGAATTCAATATTCATGATTCTGCAGGAAACTAACATAACTAACCTCAATGAGTATTTATCATGCACTCAAAAATATGCTTAAAGTACATATTAAGAACTATTGGTATAAGTGAGAAGGAAAATTTTTTAAAAAATTGTATGAGGTCTCATTCCTGCCCTCATAGATCTTTGAAGTCTGGTAGAAAAGGCAAAAGTAGAATATACTAAATAATTTTTAAAAGCTCTAAAATAGTTGCACACACAAACTTACAAAGCAGCTAAATCCTATTACAAATTTGAAATGTTCAGAGAAAGAAGAGCCCAGTAAGACAAGTTTCTGTAACACAGTGTAACACAAGAGGGGCAACTTGTTCTGTAAAGGGCCACCAGAAAATGTTTTAGGCCCTTGGGGCCATGTGGTCTCTGCTGCAACCATTCAACTCTGCCATTACCAGCAGCCACAGATAAGACACAAACAAAAGAGTATGACATAGTCCAACACAGCTACATTTATAGACACCGAAATTCCAATTTTATAAGACTTTCACATGTCATGAAATATTCTTCTTTTGACTTACATTAATCACTTAAAAATGTAAAAAAACATCCTTGGTTTGTGGGCCGTACACAAATGAGGGGAGGTTCAGGTTTAGCACACAGGCTATGAGTTGCCAGTCCCTGGGGTTTCAGTATTGTTTCAGCCACTTCAAATATAATAAATAAGAAATAGTAGTTAGACACATTACTACTATGAAAGTTTCCCTACGTGTTCGATATGCGTAGTCAGTAGGAAAGGAGCTGACAGCCTCACAGGATCATTTCATCATGGCACCAGTTTTGAAGAGACTGCACATTGTTTCCAAATTGTCATCCGCTCCTTCTTTCATACTAACATGCTGGGTTTTAGTCGAGCCTACTGACAGCCATACATAAAATTACATTTCCCAGCTTCCCTTGCATCTAACTGTAGCCATGGGCCTAAGTTCTGGCCACTGAAATGTAATCAGTGTCATGTTGTACTTCCAGGATGTCTTCTTAACACAAGAGGGGCAAGCCCCCACCACCTCATTTCCCCTTCGTTCCACCCTGGGACATATGTGCTGCCTAGAAATTCAGTAGTCATCTTGGAGCTCCTCAGGTAGGTGCAGCAGTGAAAGCAGAGAGCCTGTTCCCTGACACCTTCAGGTGGCTCCATGACATCCCTGGCGTCAATATTTCAAACTTCTTTAATCTGAGGGAGAAATGAGGGTCTGTCAAGCATTTTTTGAGCTTTTTCTATTATAGGTCAAACGAAATCCTAACATGTAATCAATGATAGGATGCTCCAGGATGAGATGAAGGAAATGAACAAAAGAAGCAGATTCACATGCAATCTGAGCCTAATCCAGCGTCTGCTCTACCTGTAAGTTAGAAATAATATGTAATCTGAAAAACCAGAGGTGACAGAAGGAACTGTCCCAGTCAGGCTTGTAGCCCAAATGAGATGGCACACTCAAAAAGGGTGATTAAGAGAATGTAATGAAGGCATTTATCCAGCCATGCAGGGCTAAGCAAAGCCTACTGCATTGATGACACCCTGGAACTAACAAAGTGAAAAGCTATGGGAATGCTCAGGGCCAGAGACAAAGGTGGGACCAGTTACTGCAACTGGAGGTGGCTCTAGCCACTCATCCAGGCATTGGACAGAAGCTCTGACCTTCAGTAGGGAAAGGCAGCAACAGGAGCCAAGGCAGTGAGTACCCCAAGATCTCCGCATGCCCTCCGGTCTCCTGACAACACCTCCCATTAGCAGAACCCAACCGGAAGACACAGGCAGGGGGCCCATTAATGCCAGCTCAAACGTTTGGCCTCACGAGGCACAAATCAGGGAGAAGACGTAGATCTGAAGGGGAAAATGGAAAATACCCAGTTCAGACGTTATTCCAAGTGTGAGAATGGCATGGAGATGATCACAGCAGAGAAAACTCTGTACGGTGCACAATGAGCAAACACATCGTTTGGAGCACAGCCTGTGAGGAACGAGACAAGGCAAGGATCCAGGATTGTTAACAGAGTCAAGAAAACTTTTCCATCCCTCAGTATGGTGAACTCAACTAGATGTTTCTAGATCATTCCCCTTCCACGTACTGGACCCACAGCGACATGCTTTGACACTCAAAATACAGGAAATATTTCTCCTTGCAATAATGCATTTTGAGTGTCAAAGTTTCAGTGTCTCTGAATTTAAACCAGCCCTCTTTCTTTGCTTTTTCCTCTTCTTATCCAAAAGAAATTACATATATATGCACATATATACATACACACACATATAAAATACAGGGATATGCTGAGATATATTTATGTTTAGGGAGAAGAACCACCTTCTCATCACCATCCACAACTTGGAAAACAGAAGAGGCTAAAATTAACAGACTCAGACTCCTCGTCTGGGTACATATGGCACACTACTTCATCACTTACGAAGAAATGTATGGACCGCCCACTGTGTGCTTGGCATTGCCCCATATTAAATGATTGTTGCACTTGGCAGAATAGGAGGTAATAGAGTAATAAATATTTATACTTTTGAAGAAGATTATCCAAGAATAGACTCAATAACCCTGAAGTTGAGGGGAGATTATTCTAATGAAAGCCAAATGTGGTAACTCACATATCAACAGTAAGTGAGATCAAAACAACAACAAAATAACACCACGTGTCATCCCTTCACTTCCACCATCTCTGGGCCTTCTATACATGTGGCCTGAAGCAGGGCCACCCCTAGATTGTGTGGGGCTCTGTGTGTATATAATTTGACTTTTAAAATGCATTGCAAAATTAATGGGTCTATGTACCTATCCACGACGAATTTCAAATTTCCCTCTGTAGGAAAAGGTAACAAGGCCAGGGCTCTTGGGATCCTATCTGTGTTAAAACAGTTTTGGTCTTCTCACCTTTGCAGGTCCCTGGCAGAGTTTGCCCGGTGCTGGTCACCGCACTGTTCATGGAATGCACCCTCCGTGAAGCCGGGCACTTTGCCTTCCAGTGACACTCTCAAGGCTGCTATCAGACTTCCTGGGTGGTGACCACGAATACCAGTCTTAGCCACAACACGCAGGAAAATGGGACACTGATTCACTCTTGCTCCTGTTACATTTACCTTAATTTTACAGCGTCAACTGAGAGCAACATATCTTCCAATCACGTCTCCTTTGGGATGCTCTAGGCCACACTCCCTGTGTTCTTACAGTGCGCTGTCAGTATTTGGAGGAACGTGGGCAGAGTGAGAAAATGTCAGGCCTTCCCTGCACAGCCTCAGAGCCACCTGGGAGTACCAATTTCACCGCATTCATGGCAGACAAAAGTGGCCAGTGAGCTGAAGGGCCTGAGGGAGTTGGGTCTGGAAAACCGTCGGAGGAGACCAGACCTCAGAGGGCTGCCTGACCGGGGGTGTGCACTCTGCAGCGAATATGCCACCGCACGCATGCGCTCTGCACCTGCCTTGACACACAGGTGCTGCGGCCATCCACGAGCCACACACACACATGCACACACACGCACGCTTGGCTCAAGCCCAAGAGCTCTGTGTCCTATTTATGTAAGAGTCACTTAAAATCAGCCTATCAGCTGCATTCTGGTGGCTCAGTCTCCTGTGATCCAGGGAGCAGAGAGGATCACCAGGCCACCCACCTGGAGCCAGGCCAAGGCATCCACTATGAGCCTGTGGCATTGAAGGTTGAAGACTTCCAGGGAGATGAGAAACTCGGTTGGGACCCCAACAGGTCTGGTCCAGGCTGGGGGCTGGGGACACCCTGCCGCCATGCTGAGACAGCACTGTGGGACACAGACACCCCTGCTCCCCCAGGGCAGAAGTTCCAGACCTGGGGCAGGGCCCTGCTGGCCTGGATCTAACTGTGGGCTGGTCAGAAGCAGGTGAAGAATATTCTAGAAATCACCTCCCAATAAACCCTTCTAGTAATAGAAGCAAGGGCTCTTAAAGTTCTTGAGAGTTTCCCTAAACTTTTATTCACTTACTCATCCTAAGGAGCCTCTGAGAAACAGACACACTGGCATGGGTGGCCCAGCACATACAAATCACATCTTCAAACTGAAGTTTCAGCATAATAGTGCAGGAAAATTCATTCAATCTTTACATTTAGAAATTCCTTCATAGTCTTTCTAATGGCCATTTCTAGTGATGCTTCTCTTGAATAATTGTGAGCTTTGACAGCACACATACAGAGACACTAAACAATGCTTCTACATTTGTAAAGGGAGAAAAGAAAAAGAAAAAACCTCCAGGTGTAAGAACCCATATGTTAGATTCAGCTGTGAAGTTAGACATGCTGTGTGTCCCCTAGCAAGCTAGAGCACCAGAGTTTATGGAATAGGAACCCTGAGTTGAAGTTATAAGTTAATTTTCTCTATTTAACCCTTAGTAAGCCAAGGGAAATGTGAGAATCATATCTTAAATAAAAAGCCTGATACTTACACCAAAAAAAAAAAATAAATAAATCCACAAACCCTTGTGGAACTGGGGTAATTATCTGTGTAAATAGAGTGAAAGAAAGATCTTACGGGAGGAACAAGTGGAAATTGACTACACCACTCAGACTCACCCAATGGTTATTCAGTTTCCCAATGTGCTGTGGGAATGCAGTTTGAGATTAGTTATGGATAGGGATAGAGTAAATAGCTTTACCAATCTAGCCTCTGCAGAAATCCTACTATGCAGACATAGCAAAATGGCACCTATTTAGAAGAGAACTATAATATGGGAAGCTTGCTGTTGCTTAAGAACAGACGATTATGAGACCATGTCCCTGTCAGGAATGAAGCGCCACATGATGGAGTTGAAAGGCCACTCACGGTGGACTCTAAATTGGGTCCACAGCCAACTGGACTGCATATGGCTTTGCACTTTAATCAAGATCTCTTTACATTCCCTGCTTCTCATAGAAGGTCTTATGGGAAAATAGCGGAATGCAAGCCCAGAATATTTCATCAGCTGTTTTGTGCCAGACTGAATTTCTTCAGTTTATATTTAGAATACTTAGGTTGGCAAGAAGCTCTGAAAAACATACACTGAAGTAGTTCTTGTATAAATTACAGTACATCAGTGTCACACAAATCACCAAAACTAAGAAATCCTAAGAATTTTATTTATAAGTTATACTTTTAAAAATAAAAAAAAAATGAAAACACTGAGAAACAGAAGAATTTTCATGGTTGACTTCTCCCCTCTTTAAATTGACAAGAGATAAAAAGATGTTTCCTTTTTTTTTGGTTGTTTGGTGTGTGTGTGTTTTTTTTTTTTCTTGCTAATTAAAAATATTAAAATGTGTCCATCTGTTTTTGCTGTATGGGTTGATGGCATCTCTTTTCAGGATTTCTTTCTAGACTTAAAAAAATCCCTTTGTTTTCTAAGTCGGAATTAGTATTTTTAAGACATATTTTTTTCATCACAGTCCATGAAAGGGGCGATCACAGACTCCCTTATTTATTGGCAAATAGTCCTATATTTCATTTATGCTTGCAAGTGTTTCATTGGCAGTCTGCGACAAACTGTAAAATTTGCCACATTCCCCCAGAACAGCTTATGAAATCTGTCAGCTCTCTGTGCAATTTACATGAACCTTAATTATGAATTGATGTTACATTATGAATAGAGGTGTTCGTCGTTAATGCCTTCCTCAACGTTCAGTAAGTAATACCCCTATCACCGAAAACATTGTTTCTCTGCTACAGCACTGACTGCTGGCTGGCCACTTCTGTGGATAGGTGCACACGGACGTTTTACTTGATCTGATGGCCGAGCTATAGGAAAATGATGCACGATCTAGGAATTTTTTACATTGCAAATAAGCAAAGATATTCTTACTGGAAAAATGAAAATCTCCCGAGACTGTCGGTGACTGACACTATATTTTATCTGCACACTGAAACAACACACTTATCAAATGAAAGAGAAGAAGAAAAATTACAAGAGATTTGATCTCCTTTATAGCTTCTAATAGTAAAATACACTGTATGATTAATGAACCTGTCAGTTGTAATGGGGAGAATATGTAACAAGTAACTGTGCATTACTCGTTTGTGATTTTATCTTTTATAAATTCAGCCATGTGTAGTGTGATAAGATTAACTCCTTACAATTTTAAGGTAATGCTATAAAGTAACTTGAAAACTGAGTCTGTTCTATTTTTGCCTCTCTGCCAATTGTTAATGTGACTTTTAAGAACACATTTCCTTCAATCGATAATTACTCAATTAGCAGCTTATTAAATTTATATGTCAATAAATTTCATTACCAGGTGCTTGAGGAAGAGAAAAAAATGCTCTGGCACTCTTAGTATATGCAATATTTCTATGAGGAAAATTATTTTTTAAATGTGTTCTTGGCTGGATTTATTAGCCTGTATAATATTCATAGAATTCCAGCCTAGACATGCAACCACCATTACTCAGAAATATATGCAAGGCTTAAGTTAGGAAGCATAGGTAGTGAGAATATCATATTAGTATCAAATGCATTGCAAAGAGAGAAGGAGAGAAAAATGAAGGAAAGAAAGGAAGGAAAGACAGAGGCAGAAAGGAAGAAAGGAGGGAAGGAGAAAGGAAAGAGGGGACGAGAAAGGGAGGAGAGGAGAAGGTCGGAGAGCAATGATTAGAGAAGGGAAGGGGAGACAAGGGAACAGAGGCAAGCTCTAAAGACAGTAGAAAGCTCAGAGGGAAGGAGTTGAGAGGGGACATAGGTAAGGGCAGTGTTATAATTGAAGACTCTCCATGTCTGCCTCTTTCTCTCAACTTACTAATAAGGAGAAAAGTTCAATTACGTTCTTCTTTTTTTCTTTTTCTTTCTTTCTTTCTTTCTTTTTTTTTTTTTTTTTTTTTTGTTTTTGAGACAGAGTCTCATTCTGTTGCCCGGGCTAGAGTGTCGTGACGTCAGCCTAGCTCACAGCAACCTCAAACTCCTGGCTCAGCCTCCCGAGTAGCTGGGACTACAGGCACGTGCCACTATGCCCGGCTAATTTTTTCAATATATATTTTTAGTTGGCCAATTAATTTCTTTGTATTTTTAGCAGAGACAGGGTCTCGCCCTTGCTCAGGCTGGTTTCAAACTCCTGACCTTGAGCAATCCTCCCACCTCGGCCTCCCAGGGTGCTAGGATCAATTACATTCTTTATGAAACTACAAACCCTGTGTGAAGATCTGCACATTTTAGTCCTAAGTCCATTATATTAGTGGCCCCTGATTCTTCTCTGCGTCTATTTAGGCACCCTCCATGCCCCCGAAAACCAGCCTGAAACCCCACTGTTTAGCTACTTCAATAAACTGACTCTAGAAAAAAAGTCCCAGCCTCCTTAGCGCTCTACAAAAATGGGTTGCAAAGAGAGAAAGGCCAAATTTAAAATGCATTTATGATAAACTTAGAGAAGAAGAAGACAAAGATGTAGATAAAGACAAAGAGGAAGAGGCATTCACTGAGATTACTATGTCCCACGTTCCATAAAAATAATGTATTGGCCATACATGGTGGCTCATGCCTTAATCCTAGCACTTTTGGAGGCAGAGGTGGGAGGATTGCTTGAATTCAATTCAAGGAGTTCAAGACCAGTCTAGGCAACATAGCAAGCAAGACCCCATCTCCACAAAAACTACAAATAAAACACATTCGCCAGCCATGGTGGCAAGTGCCTGTAGTCCCAGTTACGCAGGAGGTGAAACAGGAGGATCACTTGAGCCAAGGAATTTGAGGTTAAAGTGAGCTATGAACCCACCACTGTGCTCCAGCCAGGGTGACAGAGCAAGACTCTGTGTCTCAAAATAATAATAATAATGTGTCATTTTTATTCTCATTTTACTCATGAGAAACTGAAGCTTAGAGCAGATATATCACTTACTGTAGGTCAGAGAGTCTATGAAATATAGGGAGAAAGCCTAGACTTGAACAGACCATACTAGGCCCTTAGCCATAGTCAGCAAAATGAGATTCAGGGGAGAGAGAGTTTCCAAGGGGAGAGAGAGCAGCCTGCAGAGAGTGGTTAGACGTTCCATTCATAGAAGCAGCAAGAGATCAGATCATCAGGAAGACAAAGTAAAAGACCCAGGTGGAGGGTGGAAGGGGGATATGCCACCAAGGGGTTGGAGACAAACCTCACTTACAACACCTCCCCCATGCCACACACTGATCATACCCACACAAAGTCACAGCTTATGTTCTACCTCTTCCATAAAGGGGAATTCACTCCACATTTTTTCCAGAGAGCAACACACTAGACCAGAGGTCTGGGCATAAAGAAACTATCTGAGTTGTATCCTGGTGAGGCTTCCATGTACAGTTCTGTAGCCTGAGCCCTGCGCAATTCTAGAACATACCATTTTACAAAATCATATGCGGCAGGACCTCTCACTGTTCAGAGGGAGCTCTGCCCCCTTCGGGAATTTATATAATTTCTCTGAACCCCACTTCCTCAGATGTAAAATGGGGATAAAAATTTCTACCTCAAGACATTCTTATGAAGATTAATGAGAATTACATTGGCACAGAGGTGATATTCGATGTTATCAATCAGTTGAGAGTCTAGTGTCTTAGATTCAATTCAGCTGTTAATTTTAAAGATCTGCAAAATAGAGAAATATCAATTTAGTTTAAAAGTATGGCTATTCCTACATGTGTCAGTGCATGCAAACTATGATATGCTAGACAGGCACAATTAGCTAATGAGTAGATGTTCCCACAATATTAGGACAGTTATTTCAGGTTGCATTTTGGCCAAGTATTAGGGAAAGGATTCTGTCTGTGGGGTCAGGGAAAATTTCTGGATTAAGATGAGATTTAACTGTTAGAGTATTGCCAATTTATGTCAGGGTAGGAAGGAGAAGGTTGAAAGAGGCATGAAGAAATATTTCAAAGGCCAAAATCAGACAGGAGACAATGAATTCATGTAGGAAACATGTTTACGAAGCAAGGAATACCCAACAGGAATAAAAACAAAACCACACTTTGGGGAGACTTCTTATAGCCCTGGTTGAGATGTTTTATGCAAATCACAAACATGTACAGATCATCGCCTTGATTCTGGTCAGAATTTGGAGAAAGAAGTGACTCGAAAACACACTATTTTGTTTATCAAAAAAATTAATGACCAGATATCAGATTGTCTATGTTTTTAAATTATGTGCTCCTATATTTACTACTTATCCTGTAAATCTACCTACTATGGTATGCAAAAACTAAAGCATTTTTCCCATGAGGGAAAAAAAACTCCTTAACCGACATCCGTAGACAATAATAACAATACTGTTTGGGATATTAGTTCATAATCTAACTCAAGATTAATTTCAACTGTCTAATGACTACACTATCTGCCATTTTAGTGCAGAATTTTTCCACATTCAAGTAATCCATAGATTAGGATTTATCAGAGGTTATTATATGTGACAAATAATGTGAAGTTAATAGCTCTATACTTGAACATATAACTTAATGACTTTATCATTTCCTATAAATTTATATGGAAACCACAGTAAACATTACCAGGAACAATTGGTCAGCAAATCATAAAATTCCTATGGCAAACATACATGAAGAAGTAGAAACTTTATGCCTACAGATAATTGATCTGCCTTGAGATTTATTATTGCACCCTGTAGGGAACCTGGCAATACGGGTGAGCCTCGTGACTACACACTGACTTAGAGAGCATAACTTACCCTCACTTTGAAATCTTGACTCAAAATAATTGCGTTTGGAATCTTTGTTACAGCCTAACGAGTAACATATGGAAGGAACATAGTATCTTTTTACCCTCCAATTATCTAAGCAAAAATGAAACCACAGTTACATAAAAACCATCCTTTTATTAAAACCCAAATGTTTTCAATTTGAAGTTGAAACTCCCTTTATGACAATGCTAGAATCAAGTTTCTTTTGACAGTATTTCTTTCTCTGTTTCCTCCCTCCGTCCCATACCCCAGGGCCAAATATTCTATCTCATGGTCTTTATGTATCTTAGTTTTGTACATAAATGAAGGTAAGAAGTACGCTTTTTAAATAGTCATTAGTGAAAATTGTTTTCCCTTAATTAAAAAATTTATCACTTGACTAGAAAAATTATATTAAGTAAAAATATTAGTTAATATTTAGTACCTCATGATTTCTAGGTAGCTATACATTTTTAAATAATTAGCTATCTTTTAAGCTTTTAAGTTTTCTAACAACCTTTCAATTTCTACCACTGGCCTTTCACGCTTTTTGAACAGTCTTATCCTTTCTCTTCCTAAAAACTCTATTTAGGGTTAGAAATAATCGTAGTAGATTTGCAATGAGTTAAGTCAATTTCTCAGTTCCCTAAGAGGTAGAGTGCATATCCACGGAAACTTTCATTTTCTCAATAACTTAGACTAATCATTGCCTACTAACTGTATACTTGATTTTATATCTGTTTACAATTAGCATCTGCTTTGAATGTTATTCATACTTAGAGCAAGACGGAATTACGGAAAGTCAGAATCCTGGAATTTTAACATTATATATTACTAAACTCATTTTGTCTCTACTTAAGAGGCAGTATTTTCCATAGTGAAAACACAATCCAACTATAGGTTGTACATATCTCTAAATGTATTGAGCTGTCAAAATAAAGCCGTAAAAATCATGCTGATTTTCCTCCCAGAAACTTTCAAGCTCTTTACACCAGGCAGCAGTTAACAAACTCTTCATTTTTCAATTGGATCGATACGCCCAGATATAGAAATGAATATGCTTTTGAATAACAGCCAATCCTGGGTTCCTAAACAAAATTTCCATAGCCAGTCACATCAAGATAGGAGGCCTGTTTTTTTTTTTTTTTTTTTTTTTTTTTTTGAGACAGAGTCTCACTCTGTTGCCCGGGCTAGAGTGCCGTGGTGTCAGCCTAGCTCACAGCAACCTCAAACTCCTGGGCTCAAGCAATCCTCCTACCTCAGTCTCCCGAGTAGCTGGGACTACAGGCATGCGCCACCATGCCCGGCTCATTTTTTCTATATATATCTTTAGTTGGCCAATTAATTTCTTTCTTTCTATTTATAGTAGAGACGGGGTCTCACTCTTGCTCAGGTTGGTTTTGAACTCCTGAACTTGAGCGATCCGCCCGCCTCAGCCTCCCAGAGTGCTAGGATTACAGGCATGAGCCACCGCGCCCGGCTGTAAAATGGAAATTTTAACACCAGTATCCCTGCCTCTGCCTGCGGAGGATAAAGCATGTTTTAAAGGCAGGTTGTGGAACAAGGCACGTGGTCAGCCCTCTTCCCTCTGCTCAGGTGTCCTGTCCTCTCCTGGCCTCCACACTTCTCGCCGAGTCACCTCTCACGGTTCCCTTGCTCTTACACCTTATAGGGTGCTTCTCCCACTGCCTCAGGGAACCCTCCGCCGCCGCAGGGATTACGCCTACGTTAGAGATGAGGACTCGACGCCCAGAAAAGGGGAGTGAGATCAGCAGCTACCCCGTGACCAAGCAGAAACTCAGTTCCGGGTTTTCCAATGCCTCTTTCCCTCCATAGCTGCCTTTTCAGCTTGAATCTCCCTGCCCAGGAAAACACCAAAAAATACATGGGGTTCCAGAGTGGCACAGAGCTTGGGTCTGCAAATAAAGCTATAAAAATATTGCTTTCCAATGACTTCAATAATGCTACTCTCATCAATGAGTTTGATTAAGCTAATCTTGTATTTGGGTTCCACGTGATGGCTAAGCTTAGTTTATCAATGTGGACAAAGGGCATTTTCAAGGCTGAAAGATTTGCCTAATACAAAGCTAAATACTGGTGAGTTCAAAAAAATATTTTCAGAACTGCAACTTTCCTGAATCTGATAAAACTCTAATTGAGGCAGTAATTTGGGCAGATAGGAGGCTGGCTTCTTCCCTAAGTGATTCTGGCGCTAAGCACCAGGGAATGATGCAAATGTGGTGAGTGGCTAATAATTAAAGGATTTAATTAAGCGTCGGCTGGGAACGTGTCTAGTAGCTCAGGATGTGCCTTGGCAGCTCCTAGCAAGCCGGGTGTCTGCAAGGGGAGAGACAAGTATTGTTAAAGGCAAAGAAACTGGTTCTTTGGGGAAGATTTTCTAGTCCAAGGGTGAAAAAGAGACACATGTTAACTACTAATAACACACATTGGAGGCCAGAGTTTCAGCCACGATTGTGAAGACAGGATGTTTGATATCCAGTTATTCGCTGTCATGACCCGTCTCTACCACCTGTGTTGGCAAATGGAGGACAAGAACGCCCTCCCAGTCACCTCTCTGTCTCTGGACCTTAACACAGTGTAGGTGCTTGATGGATGCTCAAGACTGAAGTACTAAATGAATGAATACATGCTAAAAGGCAACTCAAAAAGCAATCAAATTATCACGTAACACTGAGCCAAAAAACAAACAGATGAAAGTCACCTAGGATACAAAAATCTGTGCCTAGTGTGATCCAATGTAAACCAATACCATTGACCCTTAAACAACATGGGGCTTAGGGCCATCAAACCCCTGTGCAGTCAAAAAATCAAGTATAACTTTTGACTCCCCCAAAACTTAACTACTAATAGCCTACTGTTGATGGAAGCCTTACAGAGAACATAAACAGTCAATTAACACACATTTTGTGTGTTACAGGTACTATATACTGTATTCTTACAATAAAGTAAGCAAGAGAAAAGGTTATTAAGGAATTCATAAGGAAGAGAAAATATATTTACTATTCATTAAGTGGAAGTGGATCATCATAAAGGTCTTCATCCTCCTCATCTTCATGTGGAGTAGGCTGAGGAGGGTTGGTCCAGCTGTCTCAGCGGTGGCAGACGCAGAAGAGGTGGGGGAGGTGGACGGGGAGGCAGGAGAGGCAGGCACACTCGGTGTGAATTTTATTGAAAAAGATCTGCGTGTAAGTGGACCCATGCAGTTCAAACTCACATTGTTCAAAGGTCAACAGTATACGGAAAAAAACCTTGAAAGCGATGTTAGTACTGGTTATTTTGGGTGGATGACATCATGGTGTGTTTTTTTTTTCTTTACTGCTCCTTAATTTTCTATGCTTTCCAGCTTTTCAATATTTTTACGTGTGTGTATATATACATACTACTCTTAAAACCCATAGAAATAATCTATATCAAAGAGAAAACAATTGCTGCTATTTTGACAAGACACCAGACTCAAAGGTGGATGAGATCTTAGCAATGATCCATTCATTTCTTTTATTCATCCATTCATTCATTCAGTCAGTCAGTCAGTCAACTAGCAACGGGGCACCTACACCTACTATGCCTGGCACTGTGGCGTGGTTAGGTATGGTTCCTGTGCTTACTATATGCCATACTCTTAAAAACTTTTGCGTTCATCTCAGTCCCTGTAACCGTCCCTATGTGGTAGCTACTATCACTGTCCTAGTTTACAAATGAGAAATCTGTCCAAGGGCTCACAGCTATTAAGCAGAATCCTAACCACAGCCTCTACCCCCGAGCTGGACCTCCTAACTGCTCTACCATGAGTCTCCTGGAGGCCAGGGCAGGCAGCCCCCCGCCGTGACCATCCCAGACTTCTGCACTCTGTCTTCCTTCACCTTCCACTCCCTGGCTCTGTTCTGCCCTCGGAACCACATAGACTGAGGGGGCTCCTCATTCACTGGATGACCATGTGTTCTCCTCTGGCCCCCCAAGTTCCATACGAAGCATTCCTGGGTCCTTCAACTATTGTTCAGGGTTTTCTAACATCCTACCACTCTCCTCCACACAGCCCAATTTAGCAACGTCCTTGGGATGTGGCTGTCTGTAGCAGAGCCCCTTGTGGTTTTACCATGCAACTGACCACACCCTGCACTGCTCTGTGTGGTCCCACCAGTGCAGAAGGATCATCTCTCTTGAGCCAGACACTGAATTTCTATTATCACATCTCAAAAGCATGCTCCTTTTGGCTTTTCTGCACAATTTTTTTAAACATCGAACTTGAATTCTTTAGTACATAGCATACATAAATTCTTTGTGACAACAAACGCTAAACTAGAGAAGCAAGTAATTCCCAAATTCCAGAAGGCTGTATTCTAAAAACTCATTTGTAGGCCATTTATTTGAAATCAGAAGTTTAATAGAAATATGACAATAAATGAGGATTATGACCATGGGTCAAATTAAGCCTACTATAAAGGCCTGCCATAACTGAAATAAATTTTATTTGAAACAATGTATAAAACATTAGTAAGAACTCATATGTTTAAGCACCAGAAAAACATCTAAACACTGAGAATACCCAACAATGCCTTAACTAAATGTAGTCATTTTCTGGCATGTTCCTATTAATTATTAGAACAGAAACATTGAATGTGACATGGTTTTAAAGTAAGTTTTATTAAAGCAGGAGTAAGAGGTGGTTAAAGATTTTAGGTGCAGAGCCTGGGAGGATTATGGGAAGGTTCAAGTGCAGGAGAGATCCATGGTGCTGGTACTTTGGGTCTAAATCAATTGCTAGCCATGCCCCTGCCCTTTTTCCTGATACAACCCACAGTTGCATTACTCTTGATCTGAATGTCTCTCTTTTGCTTTCTCAGAATGTTTTGCTTCTGGTCCCAGAAACCCTGTGGGTTGAATGTCAACAATGAGAATTTAACCTGGGACTCGAATGTCAGGAAGCCTTAGATTCCTCTGAATCTAGGGGCCCAACTGAGTTGTCGGTACCCTTTCTGCATCCCAGGACTCTGTTTTCTTTGTGAAAGCTTCATTTCAGGCAGGCTCTCGACCTGAGAGACAAAGAGGCCTCCAGCATCTCTAGGTTTACATTCCAGAGCCTTTGCCACCCTAGCCACAGAAGAGTCCCTCTTGCCCACAGTTCCCACACAACTTCCAGGTATGACTCTCATTGGAGCAGTCTGAGTCATGTGCTCCTCTCTCAGCCAATCCCTAGGACCAGAGGAATGGGAAACGAGCCCAGGTCATATGACCATCCCTGAAACAGGTGGAGGAAGGAAGGGAGCAAAACAGTGGTCAGCCCATCTAAACCACGTGCCATGTGGATATGGAACTGGAGAGGGATGGCTTCCAAGGTGGATGAAGATGCTATGACCTGTAGAAGGGCGAGTGGATAATGAGGGAAAAAAGGAACTTACCTTTCCTGAGGACCTACCATGTGGCTAGCATGGTGCTCTGCAAGGTACTGGTCATCCTCCCAAAAGGAAAGAATGTTCTCTGAGAGCACACCCTAATGGGTAAACACTTATCAAATCAGCCCATGGCTAGGAGATAAGCAAAGCCAAGGCAGTAGATGCAGATCTCCTGGTGGCAGGATTAAGAAGGAAGAGAGGCAAGGAGAGTTTCCAGGTGAGACCATGGCACTGGAGGCAGGCATGTAAGATGTGAAAGGGATGCCTCTAGACCTCACATCCATAAGTCAGGATTGCCTGCAATAATCACACTAAAAAGAGTAACGGCACAAAAGCCCAAGTTGAAGACCACCCTGGAAAATCAACAGGGACAACTGCTAAATAGTCCTTTGTCAACATGGCATCACCCGCTATACCCTCTAAGGTTTAGGAAACTACAATTCCCAGAATGCCTTGCCCTGCATGGTCCACGTCAGTTTGCCGCTGAGGCTGGCCACAGTGGGTTGGGAGCAGAGGCCATTCTTCTTTGGAGATCAGTTCAGCAGATACCTGAGCACGTGTGAGGTCCATGGTGACTTCTCAGCCAGTGCTTAGGAATCACTCATTTTGCTACTGCAGACTAAACCAGTTAGAGGGAGTTTCTTCAGAAATTTGTGAGAACTGTCGTAGTTTCCGTGGAAGCTTTTGAGAAGCATGAGGTCTTTAGTGTCTACTTCCCCAACCTTCTGGCTGCAGCTGCCCTGGGTCTTCTTGTAGTGACCCCCTGACCTTTGCAACCCAGCTCCTGTAATACTCACATAAGCCCTAAGTCCTAGATGAAAGCCCTTTGTTCCCATAGTACTTAGATCAGCTCCATTTTCTTGACCAAACCCAGAGGGATCTAGAACCTGTGTGTGAAAAGGATCCTGCCCTGAGATCAGGGTCTGAAGTCTATGAATGCCCAGCAGATGTGCGTGGATGCCCTGGCTACATTTTAATTTCTACATATGTACTTTTATTTCCCCTCCCATTGAGCTGGGAGGAGTGATGAATAAACGGCTTCATTTGGAAAGTTGACTTTTTAAATTACAAAGGATGTTGCCCTGTTCAGTATCAGCAAGTGCTGGGTCCTCTCCAAGCACCAGCGGTAGTGGGATCCCCACAACACACACACACACATCCCGAAGAACAGAAGTCTCCTGCAAAGTTTTGGTCTCTTAAGCTGAATATTAACATATTTAATTCAAATCAACCCCTTAGCAGCTAAGATAACCTGCAGGACCCCAAGTGTACACAGAAAAGATTAACAATAATTAAGGGCATAATACCTGTTCATGCATATGTTTCTTGTCATTTCTAAACTATTACCCAGGCTTAAGTGCCAAGAGAACCAGGACATTTTATTTTATTTTTTATTTTATTTTATATTGAGGCAGGGTCTCGCTTTGTCACGCTGGCTGGAGTGCAGGGGTGCGATCATAGCTCACTGCAGCCTCCAACACCCCGGCTCAAACAATCCTCCCACCACAGCCTCCCAAAGCACTGGGATTACAGGCATGAGCCACCGCACCCAGCCCGAGAACCACGGTAAATGAAGAAATGTATGAAGTAGGGCTCTTCCCTGGGGCATCTCTCACTCAGCTCTTCATTTGTCTGTGGAGTCTGGACCAGGATGTTCCAGAACTCTCTATGAAAATGCTGCAGCCTGAAAATAACATTGTACAGAGGCAAGAAAGTCTAAAGAAATTACTTAGATTGTTACTTTGCTGATTTTAAACTCCATGAATATTCATAGAGTCTGCAAGATACAGAGAGAGGTGCTTGGACTTTGCAACTTGATAAGCCTAGGTTAATATCCTGATTTTATACTTATTACATGTTTCTACCACATTTAAACTTTGAAGCCTCAGTTTTCTTCATCTGGTAAAATAGGGATAATGATAGTATTACTGACGAGGTAGATACAGTTATTTTTACCCATAAGGGAATATCCCAAGCGCAGTGACCGTGCCAAGGGGTAGTGAGACGGGAGGTACTACACACTCTTCCATAATTTCCGCCAGTGCCCTCCCAAAGAGCCGGGCCCTCCCACCCAAAAGTACAATCTAAGTAAAAGCTATGAGCTTGTTGCTGAAATGTAATTTAATGCTGCAAGTCTATGCTGAAATGAAATTCCAAACAAATTCCCAGCCCCCTCCTAGCCAAAAGCTACCTCTCAGCCCTTCCTTCATAAGCCGCCACTTCCCAAAAGAAAGTCAATTTGAGACCGAAGTCATCTCTCTAAAATATTTCTTTTCATGACACTGTTTCACCAAGCCCTACTCTGTTGCTTCCTCTGAATAAAATCACTAGGCTAATGATTTTAAATATCTGGGTCAATGCTCCAGTTTGAACCATTCCAGGAGACGAACGTGAGAGTGACTGGGAATCGAGTGAGCGTCGTCGCTGAGAACAAGCGCACGGTGGGTGGCGTTTTGATCAGGATTGGTTGCTGCAGTGGGGAACCTGCCCATTTATAGCAGATTTTTAAAAACCTCCCCAGCTCTGAAATCATTCACACACTCCACAAACAGAGATTAATTAGTACATTAGTTACCTAGTAAAGATTAATTAATAAAGGTTGTTGACTCTTTGCCATATGCTATCCTGGGTCACCCAGGGGACACACCAGTAAACATGGCGGACACAGTCCCTGCACTGCGGTACAGTCAGATTCCCGGAGTTGTGGTTCCAACCTTTTCGTTTTTCATTATTTCCCCCACAGAGAGCTTTTTAAGACTTTTTTCTTGACCACCTCCTATAAGATATTGTTTATCTTATAGGGGAGAAGACCGATTCTGCTCGCTGTCCCTGCTTTCAGTAACTGTGAATGACGAACGCGTGGGAGTCGCTCTCCAACAGCCTGAGCCACCCACATACTCAGCTCGCTCTTCCCACCTTTGTTTCTGCTCCTTTCCTTCTCTGGATGGAGCACCTTCCATCCCAACACACCCTCTGACAGCCCCTCCTTACCCTAAATCACTGTCACCTGCTCCTGGAAGGCCTCCTGGGCCCCCAGGCTGGGTTGGGTGCTGGCCTTGTAGTTGACATATCATGCTGTGATGTCTCACCTTTAGATGCTGGCTCCGCAAGGACAGGGTCTGTCGTCTCCACCGCTGTGTGGCTGGCACGGAACCCTCGCGGCCTGGCTCACACACGCCCTGGGTAGCAGTTCCTAGAACAAATGCGGACCACGATGAATTGTGTGTTGGTGAGGGGAGCAGGGGTGGAAACTGATTGCACAAAATGATGTCATTTTAAGACATTTCAGATGGGGCTTCACAATCCCTGGGCTGTGAAAGGGAACAAGAGAAATGCTAAAGTGACACAAGGAGTGTCGCTACACAGAGGGAAGGTGCAGAGCATCCCCTGGGCGACCATGGAGGGAGACATCCCTGGGCTGCAACCAGCCTCCATGAGTCCCAGCTTCCTCCCTGGACATCGCCAATGAGGCCACGTCCTGTGCCCAGAGTATCTGTGAGTGTCGTCTCACCCTAGCACGCCTCTCTAAAATCACGCAGTTTTTCTTTAAAGCCCTCAGTTCTAGGGAGGGAAATGAAAACGTTTGTGTGCCAGCTCATAAAATGTTGTGTTGTGAATGCCTATAATAAAAGCTCACACATGGCTCTGAGGACCTAGTGTTTTAATGGTTTTCGGTGTAAGACTCATTTCACCAACACTGTCCAGTTTGGGGAGTGAGCTATTGAAAGAGTTTGAAATCCTCTCTTAAAATTCGAGTCCCTTCTGTGTTGACTTTGATCTGTCCACTGCAAAAGGTGCCTTGGGAGCATATCCAACAACAACACCCAACAGGGTAGTGCGGTCGGAGAAAATGACATCGGAGGGTTTCTAATCCAGCGTTCTCCTCCCACGGATGAGGAAACTCAGGTTTAGAAGTTTCACGACCTGCAAAGGGCCCACGGATGACAAGCAATGGCTGGTACTGGAGAAGGACTTGGGAGTCAGGCTCTATAGTGGTTGAATTTTGTCCCCCAAGGAGATATGTTCAAGTCCTAATTCCTGGTACCTGTGAATGTGACCTTATTTGGAATAAGGGTCTTTCAATATATCATTAATTAAGATGAGGTCAGACTAGAGTAGGGTGGGCCCTAATCCAGTGACTGGTGACCTTACAAGAGAGAAATTTGAACACAGAGACACACGAGGAAAACACCATGTGAAGACAGAGACTGGCATTATGTCACCACAAACCAAGGGACATCAAGGATTGCCAGCACCTGACGGAAGCAAGGAGGGAGGCATGGAACAGATCTACCTCTGAGCCCCCCAAGAAAGAACCAACTCTGCTACACCTTGATCTTGGACTTCTAGCCTCTTAAACTGCGAGAGAATACATTTCTATTGTTTTAAGCCACCCAGTTTGTGATACTTTGTTACAGCTGCACAAGGACACCAATACCAACCCCAGGTCTGGTTTTCCGCCTTCACGAGCTCCCAGAATTAGAACCTGAGGGTAGAAAACATATATCTAACCCAGGGCTCTTTGTACCCCGTCAAGGAAAAGGTAGAAAATGTGACCACTTTTGACCCCAGTTCTGAGGAGCACAGTGCTCTAAAACAGGGAGATGTCCCTTCTCCTGGGCACAAGCTTGAGGGGTTTAGTTAAGTCATATCAGAACTAAAGACTTGAGTGTTACCATCAAGGAACCGTTGTGTGGTAGTGTACACTCGGGAAGCCAAGACACAGGGTCGTCCTCACAAAGAACTCAGAAAGATACATGGCTGTCCAGTTCCCAACCCAAACGATAACAGTCTCGGCGGACAGTCTAATTCTATGAACTCCCGTTGTTACTGTGGGGTCACGTGACTGGCTACACATATACTCTTGGAATTGATGAAAAACACAGAGTGTTCCAAGAATATCAGCACCCAGGCTGCCAAGATGCTTCTAAATGGAGCTTGCAATCACTGAGGGTTGAGATAATTGTCTTCCCCCTAATCAGATAATCAC
>CAUYRT010058259.1:0-17406 GCA_963574885.1 Lepilemur ruficaudatus | reverse complement strand
ATAGACTGCCACGGCGCGCGTCAACCTGGCCAAACCTCACCACGCCAAGCGGGAGAAGCCGGATACCAAAGTGAACACGCTTTGGGATTCCGTTTAGAGGAAAGTCAAGACCAGGCAAAGCCAGTCTGTGGTGTTAGAAGTCGGGGTTGCGGCCACCCTTGGGGGTGGTGGTGACTGGGCAGGGGACGCACCGTGTGTGTTACATGGGCACGTTCAGTTTGAGAAAAGCCATCGAGCTATACCTAGGATTTGTGCACTTTTCTGTACGTGTGTTTTACTTCATTAAAAAACTCTAAAATAACAAAAGAAGGCCTCGTGCCTGGTTTGCACCTGGCACACAGCCACTCTGGTAAGACCAGCTCTTTCCTCTCCTCTCTGGGGAGCGCCCTCCTCCTGGAGGGGCAGGAAGGAAACCAGAACGTCTGTCCTCTGTTAGCGTCAGACTCCTACCGGGCAGTGGCCCTCGGGGTTGTGTCTCTCTCCCCAGACACGCCCTCACGCCCCTTCGGTTTTGTTCTGAGCAGTTTTACACACTGTGACGCTCCCCCGCCCTGCTTACCTTCAAACCGCGCTCTGACCCCCTCGTGCTCCTCAGGAGTCCTCGACTGTGCTCCCCCCATCCGTCCCGGCCGAGCTCCGGTGGTGGCAGGTCACTCACACTGCTGTCTCCAGCCGCCCTCCCCTCCCCATCGGCCCCTCTCTGGGAGCCTGCTGTCCCACCAGCTCTGTGGCTTAATGGTCAGCCTCAGCTTTCCTGCGGATCCTTCCACATCCGCTCTCCAAGGAAAGTGAGAGCAGGTGGGCTCAGCAGCTGCTGGGGAAGGCTGGGGACACCTGTGTGAAAGGACCCTCTGGGCCTCCTAGGATAAAACCCAGTATACCTTGGTCTAAACCAATTATTATTTTTTTTTTTTAGAGATGGGGTCTTGCTGTGTTGCCCAGGCTGGTCTCCAACCCCTGGGCTCAAGCCATCCTCCTGCCTTAGTTTCTCAAAGTGCTGGTATTACAGGTGTGAGCCACTGTGCCGGGCCTCCTGTAACGACTTTGGAACTGACCGGTGGGCCGTGGTAAACCGGGACTCACACATTTGAATTAAAAATGGAGATAGAAGCTGCCAGAGTTCCACCCTGTGGAAGAAGAGATTTCCAGTCCCTGGGCTCTGGGGCTGGTGACAATGGCAATGGGAGCGGAGCTGGGGTCAACTGACATGGAACAGGCGTTGACAAACCTTTCTCTGTAAAGGGCCAGATAGTATCTGCAGGCAAAACAATCCGTAAATGAATGGGCAGGGTTGTGTTCAAACTAAACCACAGTACTGCGTAGTCACAATCCAGGAGCTTTTGCCGACCTGGGACAGAGAAGGGGGCCCAGGCTTTGAGAAATCCCTGGAGCCTCTTGGCAAAGGCAACTGGGAAAACATCAGGCCCAGGATCCCTCTGTGAGAATAACAAAATCATACTAACTGCTTCCTCCTTGTAACGAGAATTGATCTCAGATCCCTTCCCCTCTTAAGCCACTGCAGGCGGGAGGGACTCAGGTGGACTCCAACTGTGAAACGTTGTCCCTCTCCAGGGTTCATTCCTACCGCCAGGCACAGCAATGACTCCCACAGAATGCATGGGCCCCCCCACCAAGACCCCACACGGGATTCATGTGGACTGCTGTCACTCACATGTCCCCTGCTCCTGCTGCCTGCTCCGTTATCCCCATGCAGGTCCTCAGCACCCCTCTCCCGGTCTCCCTGTCACCTCCATTCTTCCTCTGCGTCCCTACCGGAATGATCTTTCCCGAATCCAATCATGCCATGCCTCCAAAACCTTCCGTGGCTCCCCTGGCCTAGTTACACAGCCCACACTGTGGCTTAGTGTAGTGGACACCTATTATGTGGCTGCCCAGCCCCCTTCCATTTCTGGGACTCCTGTCCTCCTTCTGGAAACTTCTCCTTAACCCCTGCTCCCAGCACATGCACACACACACCTACACACACACACACACACACACACACACACACACTCACATTCTCACTCATCATTCCATTCACAGGATTATGGCATGAGCGACCTTGTTAGGTTGACCCCACCCTGAGCCACAGTCCATCGGCCCAGGCCAGGCAGGTGCTCGGCTGGGTCAGTCAGAGGCCTTCCCTGCAACCCCAGACTGGAATGAGATGAGCAGTCAGGCTCTTTGGATAGCTAAGTCTTAGGGCTGGTAAACCTGACAGGCCTTACTGGTCACGCCCTGCCATGTGGACCCAGGAGAAGAAATGTCAGTTGTCACAGAGGGAAGAGACAAGACGTACAGACAGAAGCAGAGCAGTGGACAGGCAGAGTGTGTCCTGGGCTGGCTACTGGGGGCTTCAGGCCCCGTCTGCTGCTCCAGCACCCAGCGCTTGTCCTCAGCGAGCCAGTGAGGTCCTTCCACTCACCCTCACTGGGACTTGAGCTTCCCGGAGGTGGCTTCTGTTACTTCTGTTAGCAGCCAGGAGTTAATTCCCCACATCTAACAGCTGGGCCCTGTGTGGCCCTGTTAATCAGTGTCACTGGCCCTGGGGTAAGGTCCCAAATGTTCCCTGGTGGTCAGGGCATTAACCCTTTAGTAACTGGAGAGTAGAGGGTTCCAGACATTCCAGGGGAAGGCCAGGTCATCCTGGTGTCAGGGCTGGCAGCTGCGGGCTCTCCAGAGACTTGGGCTGGCAACTATGTACCGACCGAACAGAAGGGTGATAACAGCTTTAAGAAGTGCCAGCTGCGAAGGAGCCCTGATTGCCACCTGAACTGACCTGCCTACATAGCCTGACCCTTCATGTTCAGACTCCTCTGTGTCAGTCTGCTTGCGCTACCAGAAGAAAATGCCACAGACTGGGTGGCTTCAACAACAGAACTTTATTTTCTCACAGCTCTGGAGGCTGGGAAGTCCAAAATCAAGGGGTCAGTCAATTTGGTTCCTGGTGAGGGCTCTCTGACTTGCCAACGGCCACCTTCTTGCTGTGGCCTCACAAGGCGGAGGTAGAGGGGGTGGGGAGAGAGAGAGAGATGGAGAGAGAGCAGAAGAGAGCTCTCTGGTCTCTTCTTATAAGGGCACTAATCCCATTGTGAGGGCCCCACCCTCATGACCTCATCCAAGCTTAATTATCTCCCAAAGGCTCCATCTCCAAATACCATCATATTGGGGATCAAGACTTCAACACATGAATTTTGTGGGGACACAAACATTCAGTCCATAACACCACCCAACCTTCAACACTCACTCAACAAACATTTATTGAGTGCCACTTCTGTGCCGGATGCTGGGGAATGGAGTTGAAGACAGCACTGGTCCCTGCCTTCCCATTTCTTCAGGGAGCTGTGCTGGCCTGGTCACTGTTCTCTCAGCTTGCCCCCAAGTTGGGCCACTCCCTCTGGGATGCCCTTTCCCTTCTTCTCTGGCCTGTTGAAGTCGAACCAGCCTCCAAAACTCCTCCTCCTCTCGGAAACCTTCTCAGACCCTCCAGCCTGTGTGGACCCTCCCTCTGCCTCTTTTACTCCTCTTGCCCCCATTCTGCTCTCCCAGAATCTACCAGAATCCATCTTACACCCACAGATCTGCATGCCCCCACCGATCTGTGTGTCTGACTCCCCCGTCCCCCCACCACACACAGGGTGAGCGAGAGCTTGCAGAGGCCCGGGATGAGGTCAGGGTTTCCTGCATGTCTCCCAACAGCACTTTGCCCGAGCTCTGCACATGGCAGGGCCTTTGGTCGCCCTTGTCACTCATTGCTGGTGATTCAGTTTTATTCTGCAGGGCTGCTTTGCCGATGGCAGCTTGGTGAGAAGAAGGGACAAGTGGCACGGTGATAATTCTACGAGGCAAAGCTGACTGCGCCTCTTCCCCTTTCAACGTTCCACTGCCTTCCCCGCCCATTTCCCTCCGGGTAAAGGTTAAGCCCCTTAACCTTAAGGGCTGATCGGCTGCTTCCCCCCAACCTGGGCCCTGCTTACGGCTCCAGCCTCACCTGGGAACGCCCCCTCCCCCGCTCTGCCAGCCCTTGCTCCCCTCCCTGCCCCTGGGCCTTTGCATGTGCGGCTCCCTCTGCCTGTACCCGTCTCCCCGGCACCCTCCCCTTTCTTCCGGCTAACACTTAGCTTGCTCCAGGAGGTCAGTCCTGATTCCCTCCCCTGCACCCCCAAAGCCTGGTCAGATGGTCCCTATCACTCCCACAAGGCCCTGTACTTCTCTTGTAGTAACATTTATCACTGCCACCTGCTGTTTAATTGTCTGTTCTCCTCGTAAGATCTATGCAGGCAGCACTGTCTCTGACCAGCCTAACTGGGTCCCCACAGGACCCACTAGAGTGTCTAGAACTTTGCTGTTCAATGTGTGATCTGCCTGTCACCAGCCGCAGCAGCGTCACCTGGGCGCTCGTTAGAAATGCAGCTCTTAGCAACCCCGTTCCCCCCACCTCCTCTGCCATATCTGTATTTTAACAATTCCCGGGGGACTTGTGTGCACAGAAGTCTGAGAAGCACTTTTTTAGAGGTCAGTGGCTCTCAAACTTGGTTGCACATTGGAATCACCTGGGGAATTTTAAAAACTACTGATGCCTGGGACCGACCCCCGGAGATTCTGATGTAATTGACCTGTGGTGGGGCCTCCACTTCTGGATTATTTAAAGCTCTCTATGTGATCCTAACATACAGCAGCGTGTAAAAGCCCCTGGTCTACTGCTCCAGAAAAACCCTTTGAATGAATGAGCCCACATGTACTGAGCAGTTCATATACCCCGCACTCACCCCTGTGATGTATGAACCAGTGTGTCCCCATTTCACAGATGAGGAAGGTGAGGCTCAGGCAGAGGAAGAGTCACCGAAAGCACGAGGCAGAGTCCAAAGCCCACGCTCTTTGCCCTGCTCCAAGCTGCCCCCCTTGGACAAGGACAGAGTCAATCAAGCTCAGCTCCATCCGGGCTGCTCCTTCTTGAACAGGTAGAAGCCCCCGACAGCACATGGCAAAACAAGCCCCTTGGGGGAGCAGGAGGCAAAAACACACATAAATAAAACTTGAACCCCAGCGCCCGCTGCGAAGATTAGGCATATATTTATAAAAATCAGCAGAGCCACCGTTCCTCGGTTTCGTGTTTCATTTACGGCGAACACAAATAGCTTCAGCACGAATATCTGGAATCAAAACAGAGCTGCAGGTTCCGGAGCATCTGTGCCATAGGAGGTGCAGTGTGCACTGAGATAATTTTAGCCGAATGTGTTATAAACAAGATCTGCAGAACCGCGCGGCGGGCTGAGTTTTGAAAACTTAGGATTTTAAATGTATAAATTGTTTGGAACATTTAACATCTAGTCATTAAGCAGTCACCCCCTTGCCCTCCGTTTTCAGCAAGAAGCTTGCAACACGGCAGCCTCCAGCTGACACCCCCTTCCCAAGTATTAAATAGGGACCACTAGGCTGTGATAGACACACACACACACACACACACACACACACACACACACACACGCCACGCACACACCAGCTGGTCCAGCCCGTTCCTTGGAAGGCAAGAGCAGCACCGAGGCAAAACATCCGTTCACCGCTGCGCTGCAGAGAACGTGTCTCAGGGACTGAAGCCTTTTTTTTTCTATTGAATTTTTTAAGCCAGTCTTACACCTCGGGTTCCAAACACCACCACCCCCACCGAGGATAGAGGAAGGGAGGGGCCGGGCAGGCAGGGAGGGAGAGGGGGAGGCACTGGGATGTTTGCACACCCTCACGTCATCTGCACTACAGCCTGGCCAGGTAGGGATATTGTCCCCTTTTCACAGGGGATAAAACCGAGGCTAAAAAAAAGTGACACGCCCCAATCGAAGAGCTATCAGGAAGCTAAGACGGGATTTCACCAGAAGGGGAAATTGTTTAAATGGTAAGCATGTGGCGGACGGGAAGTCATGAGACCCACTTGAGTTGTTTCCTTTTGAATACCTGGAACCCTTTTTCCTGTTAAACAGTCCCTTTTGAGTCCCAGCACTGTGTGTTCATAGTAACCTCTCAAATGGCACAAGAGCAGCTGTGATCAGCAGCACACCAGTCCCCTCCTGCCCCTCCACCCTGGAAAAGCAACATTTTTTAAAAAGAAATTTGTCTTTCCAGCTCCGGTGGGTCACTCCCTGTCTCCAGTCAATTCGCTTTCCTTTCTGTTTCTGTGTACACTATCAACCCCGTGATCTGACGGGATTCGGCTCACTTGGTCTTCCCTTCCTTTCTTCTTTCTCTCCCAGTGTTCGAAACTTGAGTCATTATTTTTAAATCTCCTGTTGGTTGTCTTAAACCATTGTTTTCTAATGTCCTCATTCCTCATTTTGAAGGTGCGGATGTTTGCTCCTCACCCCTGCTCCTCCTGTGTGCCAGCTGCAACATGTCCCCATCGTGAAGGTCACCAGTACGTGTGTTCTGATCTTTGGCTGCCACCAATGGCTCTATGCTCTGTCCATAGTCTGACTCCAAAAGTTGAAAGTCAATAGATAGCATTTATGCTATTATGACTATTTAAATATTACTCATTACCGAGTCAAGTAGTATCTTAGGATTCCATTTCTTCTCTTAAAATCCAATGTCAGGACCTCTAGGTGGCTGGTAGGAGACTCTTCCTAGCACCATGGTCAAATCGATTCTCTTTTCTTATGTTCTATCAAACACTCAAAACATTGTCCCATTTTAGTTTGCTTTGTATTTGGCAAGATTTGTTCATTTTTGATGATTTTTAAAATATAGGTTTGTTTTTCCTAGAGTTTCTCATTGCCTTTCTTTTCTTTCTTACACTTTATTATATCTTAAATTTTTTCATATTTTCTATTATTTCACTAATCAATCAAATCCCCCATTTCCTCAGACACTTCCCTTTCTGACCCACCTGTTCTCTTACCCTCTCCTGGACACGCTGCTTTCTAACCCTGCAACCTCCCTGTCATCCTGGGACTTCCCATCACTGGGGTCTTGGGTTGGACCCACTGTTCCTGAGTCTTTCTCTTTCTTGGTTTATTTCTTTATTTTCCATTTTATTTGTCTTCAAATACAACTACAGATAACCTCCTAAAAGGCAAAGTAAATTTTGTGAGTCAGTGCATGTTTCAAAATATTCTCTCCCTCCCCTTTGATGGATGGTAATGGGTATAGAATCTAAGTTGAAAATAATTTTCCTTCAGAATGTTAAAAGATTTATGCTTGGCCTTTTAGAACCCAGCGTTGCTGCTGGGACGGCTAGTGCTGATCTGATTCCGTTCCTTTATTGGTTGGCTGCTTTTTCTCTGTGAAAATATTTAGGGCTTCCTCTCTACCCTGGTATTTCATGAAGGCGTGTCTGGGTGAGGGTGTCTCATCCGTGGTGCTAGGCACCTGGTGGGTCCCTTTGGTGTAATGACTTTGTCCTTCCTCTGCTCTGGGGGATTCTCTTGCTATGTCTTTGGCTGTTTCCTCCTCTCCGTTTTCCGTTCACTCTTTCTAGGGCTCAAGGTGGTCCCTATAGAACTCGTGGTTTTTTATGTTTTCCAATTCTGACATTTTGCCCTATGTTCTGGAAGGCATCTGCAACTTCATGTTCCAGGCTTTCTGACTTTTTTTCACACTCATAGTTTTAATCCTTCAGTCCTTCAGAATTATCTCGTCTCCTGATTATTCATTTTTCACGAAAACCTGTTTTTGTTTGATGGCTATAATATTTTCTAATCTGATCTTCTATTGTCTGAATTAGTTCTATTTCCTCCCAGGTCAGTTCTTCTGTTTAGCTTGATCTTCCTCTTCCTGATGCTGATTCCCGCGTGCTGCCCCTTGGGTGTCTGTGCTTATTTGTGAAAGGACTGGGCACCGGGTGTGGGTTTCCTCTGCTGTTGGGTAAGGACGGTTCATTTTCTACGAGGCCTCTCACCAGCTGAAGAGCATGACTGTGTGGTCTGTGCGGGGTGGGGTGGGATGGGCCATGTGACTGGCAGGCTTTGTTTTAAGGCACATATGCCAAGAGCCAGCTGTATTTAAGTCCTCCCCCACACATACACCAGAATGAGGAGACCTTCACTCTAGGTCACCAAAATGCATACCAGTAGCCTTAGCTTTCCCGGGGAACTTGCTTACACTAGAGAAGAGTGTTCTGCTTTTTGGCCTGGGGGCAAACACCACAGCCTGCGTTCTACACAAGGTAAGGGACACGGGGGGGTAGGGGGATGCTGGACAGACAAATGGCCGTGATCCCACATGCAGACCTGCAGGTGATGCCCGGAGCCCAGCCCCTTCTTCCCTTCTGCACCGCACCAAAGTTGCTGGCTCTGGGGCGAGTCTCTCCGCGGGCCCCCCTCCCACCTCCCCGGTGACCCTCCCGGTGCGTATTCTGGGCTGGGCCCATTCCGTCGGCAGCCCACTCCCATCTGTTTTCTACCTTTCACACATTTGCTGAAATCTCTTGTTTCCCAGAAAGCTGGTGAAACCACCATCCCCCACGTTTGTTCCCGCGGACGTATCCTTTTTTAACTTCTCCACTTTTATCTTGGTGGTGCATCGGGAGCGAGAGGAGACGAGTCTGGGCCTGCTGTCCGTCTTGAACTGGGAGGCTGCAGGCTGGATTCCAGTAAGAGAGACAGGTGGGCACCACGCTGTGCAGATTTTAAATTGCAATGACTTTACCTTCAATGAAGCAATTTTGTATAAGGTCACTTAAAATCATACAGTTTATGTTAAATAAATGACTTTCCACTAAATGATAATGCCTTTACAAATTTTAAATAGATTTAAGGTAGGTTCTAATTATAATGGCCATTGGAAACTGCATTTAAAAGATGGCTTTAAATTCCTCACCACGGCCACTCCTCACAGCGACGCCACAGACGTTGCCCACCCTTTGCAGACGAGAAGAGAGGGTGAGAATGAAGAGAGGGTGAATTACTTGCACAAGCACACACAGTCAGGAAGCAGCATCTCCCAGGGAAGTTCCCAGGCTGAAATCAGAGTAGAATCTGATTTCAGATTAAGGACAGACTCCAGTTTAAGAAAGAATCAACCCACACATGGGAGAACATATTTGCAAATCGTATATCTAATAAAGTATTTGTATCTAAAATATATTAATATAAAGAATGCTTACAACAATAAATCCAATTAAAAGACAAATAACCCAATTAAAAACTGGGAGAAGGATCTGAATAGACAGTCCTTCAAAGAAGATACACAATGGCCAGTGTGTGAATTCTATCTCAGTAAAGTTGTTTAAAAAAAAAAAAGAGGAAAAATAGACGGGAATAAAAAAAGGAGGGAATGAAACCAGAGTATCACGGTCTCACTGTGGTGCAGTGAGGAGAAGGAGGGAGAGGGGAGGGCCCCGGCCAGCTGAGGCAGGGGTGAGGTAAGCGGGACCTCATCGGGAGTAGGGAGAGGGCTGCACGAGGACGAGACGGGACCAAGAGGGCAAGTCAGGGAATCCTAACAGTTACCCCAGCTCTGGTGGCTGCACCTGACAGAGCAGCAGCGATCCTGGCATCATAGTGACCAGGCTGGGGCAGGATGGGGACCTCTCCTCCCCCACTCCCCCACCCCAAGAACAGGCCTCTCTTATAATAATAGCTAGTGTTCATGACAGGCACTGGGATCAACTCTCTTAAAGTGTTTTTATTATAGAAAATTTCATGCACAAAAATAGGCTGGTGCATGTACCCATGCCCAGCTTCAACAGCTCTTGATGTCTTGCTAATCTTGTTCCATTCACACACCCCGCATCGCCACGTGTTAAACACTGTGCTTACATATATTATCTTGGTAAATCCGCACAACAAGCCCCATGAGGCAGGTATTCTGTTTAGCTCCATGTTTCTGATGAGGAAACTGTGGCTCAGAGAGGGGAAGTCACTTGCCCAAGGAGGTAGAAATGCTGGCATTCAAACCCAGGACCATCTGATTCCAGATCCTGTGTTTTTATACTATCCTCAGCAGCCTGCAGGAGAGGGGTAGAGAAGCACACCCCATTCCCCTCAGCAACCCCCAGCCCCAACACTATGCCTCTTGCCACCCCCCATTGCTGGAGACTGGGACAGGTGACCCGTCTTGGAATGAGTGTCGGACCAGAGCCACCAGGGCCAGGATGGCAGCAGCAGAGTTTGTAGCAGGAGTTCTGTGGCAGCTGAATGGCACAGAACTGTGGCAGTGACCTTGGGCAGGTCACTGTCTTCTCTTAACCTCAGGTTTCTCATGTATCGAATGGCAGTAAGACTCTCCACCTCGAATTGCTACTGGGTTTGAACAACACAAGTAATAAAAAGTGCCTGGCATGTGGTAGGCGCCCTGCAAATGGTAGCCATTCATTCTTTATTTAATAGCAGGAAAGCCTTACTGGCTTTCAGATGAGCAGTAGAATCTGCAGGCAAGCCTAAGCTTTGGAGCCGGGGCATGGGGCAGGCAGAGGAGGGAGGGCCAGACCCATCTGGGAGGAGCCATTTGGTTGGGGTGGGGCCTCTTTGAAAGTCCAGAGACCCTGTCCCCTCTTTAGTGTCTCAGTGAACATAAAGTCCCAGTGCTGGGAATTCAGGATGTCCCTGTTCCAGACTCCACTACAGCCCTGGCGCTGGAATAATGGCTGTAATCAATGGCTGCCATAAACTGGGCCTTTACAAGGTGCTTGACCCAGTGGCTTCCCTTGACTAGTGGAATGTAGTAGAAGTGACATGGCGTGATTTCCCAAGCTAAGCCTTAGGAGATCTGTAGCTTTTACCTTCGCTTTTTGAAGTGCTCTTCCTTGGAACCCAGCCACCACGCTGTGAGGAAGCCCAAGCAGCCATGTGGAGAGGTCCACGTGGAAGAAAATCAAGGGTGGTGGCATACAGCCCCGGCAGAGATTCCAGCCACGTCCACTGCCAGCTCTGTAAGGGACACAATTTTGGATCTCCTATGCCTCCTAGAGCTCCAGCTTACACTACATGGAGCAGAACTCTTACCTGGTCAACCCCTAGTGTCATCAGAAATAATAAATATTAACAGCTATTGTTTTAAAGCCACAAAGTTTTGAGCTGGTTGTTATGCAGCAGTAGGTATTCAAAACATCCCATTTTAATGACGTGGAAACTGAGGCTCAGAGTAGTTAAATAACATGCCCAGGGTCACAGCTAGAATGTGTGGAGTCTGGATTTAATTCAAGGTGCCTAACTTCAAAACCTGGGATCTTCTCGGTGCAAGATTTTGCCTCTACTGTTCCGTTCTTGGAACAGCCTCAGACTGGATGGTACAACACCCATTTCCGGGAAGAAACAGACCCAGAGAAGAAGAAGAAAGACCAGATTATATACTTCGGGGCCTGAAGCTTCCCCCCGATCCCAACTGCTGTGCCCATCGCCAAGCGCGTACGTGATATGCGGCTGTCTGTGGGTAGGAGGGGAGGGCTCATGTGCGTCTCCGTCTCTGGTTATTTGCGTGTCTGTGAGCTCGTGGTGTATGTGTGCACCATCACTGGGGCACATGTTGATATGTTTGTGGCGCCTGTGTGCGTGCGTGGGGGGGAGCGTGTGCAGCATGTGCCATGTGTTCATCTGTGTTTGCGTGTGCCTGTGAGAGGGCGCGGTAGATGTGGAGCCTGTTTGTGTTAGCGGTGTGGGCTTGTGGGTGGTGTGTGCGCCATGCAGGCGTGTGTGTGTGAGTGTGTGTGAGATGTGTGGCACGTAGCACAGTGTGTGTTCCCGGAGAGGAGACCCGATGACTGGTCTCGGGCGTGTTTTCCCTCCTCGAGCATCCCAGCATCTTGCCGACACTGATCTGGGTCTGGGAACGTCTTTCCTGAATAAACATGATGTCATTTCCATTCCATTCAGCCTGCGCCGGGACAGCTGCTGTCAGCATCACTGAGGGAAATGCCACCTCGGCCCTGACAGCTGCCACTTGGCACACTTTGTAGATAGCTTCTCCGGGAAAGAAAAAACCAGCCAGTCATGCAGATGCTATTTAAAGTATGTCGCATCTTGATGAGAAATGTAGAGGAAGCTAAAGTGTGCTTGGGGGCGGCTGGGGACTCTGGGCTGGGGGCGGGGAGGCTCAGGTGACCATTGCATAGGCTTCGTGTAACTTGAACTACATCTACCTCGACCTCCAATTTTACAGATGAGGAAACTGAGACCAAGAAAGGGGCAGCGGCTCGCGCAGGATCAGAGAGCAAGTCCGAGTCGCAGAATGTGAAAGCTGGACGTCACGATCACAATCTCCAAATTTAACTCCCATGTTGTACCAATGGGGACACTCAGGCGAGAAGGGAGAAGCAACGTGCCCAAGTCCATGCAGAAAGCAGTGGCAGAGAGGGACTCAGAACCCAGGTCTGAGGCATGGGTATTTGACCTTTGCCTTGAACACACAGACAGTCTCTTTCTTGTATACAGTAAGAGCTAAACAAATATTTGTTAAATGACTCCCATTGCTTTAGACGACTTAGAAATACATTGAATTGTCCTGTCCTCAACCCTTCCCTTCATAGCCAGATTGTGCCTGCCCCATCTTGCTGCTCTGGTTTCCACTCCGGCGGGAAGTGTGTAAGCTGCTCCTGGTCAGGGTAGGGGACTTCTCACTCTTTTAAGTGGGTGCCTTGAGTATTCAGCAAGCCCAGGCTTGAGTTGACTCCTGCTGTCTAGCTGACCGCTCTAGCCTGTCCAAACGTCTCACAGTGGCATTTAAAGGGGTGGGGAACCCGCAGCCTTAAGGCCACATGTGGCCTTGTGGGCCTTGAGTTTGGCCTTTTGACTGAATCCAAATTTTACAGAAAAAATCCTTTTATTAATAGGGGTATAGCAGAGAAAGAGGAAGCTTTTCTTGCCTCCTTTGGTGCTTAAGAAAGAACAATCCTGAAATCAGAAGGCTGCAAGTGTCCCACCCCTTACTCTGTTTTCCATTGATCAGTGACCTTGTAATTTCTCATTCTCCCTGAGTAAGCTGCATTCTTTCATACCCCTATATATTTTTGCACGTGCTTTTGCCTAGAAAGAACTTTCTCTGCCTGTCAAACTCCTATTCATCCTTTAAGACCCCACTCTAATATTAGCCCCTCTCTAGAACAGAATAACTAAGTTTGGGTTCACAGTGTCTTGGACATTCCTTGGTCATAAACCTTACCACAGTGAGTTAAAACTAATGATCTGATTCTCCTACAAGACCAAGTGCTCACTAAGGGTAGGAGGAGAGACTAAGAAACGTCTGTATCCCCTGCATCCAATTCAGGAGAGAACCTCTTCAGAAGAGGTTCTGAAGAAATGTTTGTTGAATGAACGCCCTGCACAGTGAGTCACTGATGGGCCCTGGCCCAGAAGCCAAGCCTGTCCCGGGAGAGGCAAAATGAAGGAATGACAGCATAGCATTGAGCTCCAGGACTAATGAAGAAGCTGACCTCTAGCAATTCATAGAATTCAGCCAAGTGTGTCTTTGAGATCGTACCCCCACCCTTTTGGGCCACCCCACCCTCTCTGGGGCAACTCAATTACCACACCCAGTCCTGCTCTCTCTCCGATGCCTAAAGCATCCACCAGGCTTGCTCTCTCTCGGTGGCCCAAGACTGTAAAACAACTTGTTATTTCTCCCTTACCCTCCAGAAAAATTCCTTTACTCTCAATTGAGACAGACTGTCTTGGATGTTGGGAAAGCAGTCTGATTAAACATATTCGTAACAACACGTGAGGGACTAGTATGCCATCCGACTTTCTGAGCGATGTCTGCACAAAAGAAAGGAGGAGGGAAGGAAGGAGCCGAGAAATGTTGGTAATAATGAGATTTAACAACACAGCAGAATTGGAAACAAACCTAGACAAGAAGCACATTCCCAGTGTTCACAAACGCTTTGAATGGCCAAAAATTTGTATACGGATTCCCGGTGGTTCCTTTACTTTCTGTCATTCCGTCTGATTTAAAACATTGCTGCTATGGGTATCCCTCTGATTGAAACCAGCCTCATTGATACATAAAGTTCAGGTGTTTATGTTTAACTTATTGAAAAGGCATTTTTTTACTTATTTTGCTTTTAACCTATTGAAAGCATAGCACAGGCAATGCTGTTGGACACGCAAGCAGCACCTCTTCCTGTGTGCATTGTCACGATGGTAAGAGGTGCAGGACTGGGAGAAGACTGAAGAATATAAGGTTGAGGCTGAGATAATATTTGTCAAAGTATCTGTCTCAGACTCAGATTAGGACTCAGACATTGTCCACTCCGACAATGTGGATCTCTACATGATCAAAGACTCCCGTAGGGTCTGGGAGTCAAACAGCCCCAGAGTTAGGTCTCTCTCGGTCGCCCAGCTGCAGGAGATTGGCTTCACAAGCCAAATATTTTCATACTGATACTTCGAAGTTATCGGCTTTTTTCCCTGACATTTGCACTGATGGTGCACAAATGATGGCGAATACATCAAGGCAGAGGCACCAAACAAACTGTTCTAACAATCATCGCAGCCGTCACCATCACACACTTGTAACTCTACAGCTAAAAAAAAGTCCCTGACAAATCGGTAAACATTACTAATATTATTAAATCTCGACCCTGGAGTATACGTCTTTTTAATACTCTGGGTGAAAAAATGAGCAACGCACATAAAGTCCTTCTGCTGCAAAGTTCAATACAAGGGTTGTCTAAAGGAAACCACTTGTGTGATTGTTTGAGTTCCTGCTGAACTACCCACTTCTTTCACAGAACGCCATTTGTACTTGAAAGAATGACTAACCAACACATTTGGGCTAATCAGACTTGGGTATTTGGCAGACACTTTCTCAAAAGTGAAAGAAATGAATCTGTTACTTTAAGGAAAACAACTGCTGGTGTTTGTTGCCAACAATAAAATTTGAGCTTTCAAGTGAAAACTGAGTTTGATGGCTTCCTGAAACTTAAAGACTGATAAGATGTCAAGTGTGATTTTCCTTTGATATTGTATGTTGAGATACATCAATATTGGGAAAACCTGCATAATTCAGTGAACTAATATTTTCCAGATGACAATGCATGATGTTACAAAATCGTGCATACGTAAAAGATCCATTCAAAGTGCAAAGTAGACCAATAGAGTTCATGAAACAATATGAAAAGCTCACAGATATGATTCGGAATCTACATCGCAACTAACCATGGAAGGAGTACTACTTGTCAAGTTTTGGTGTAGTATCAAAGAATAACATCCATAATTATCTTTAAAAGCTATTAAAATGCTCCTCCCTTTTCCAACTACATATTTGCATGAGACCAGACGTTTTCATACACTTCAATCAAAGCAACTTACCACAACAGACTGAATGCCAAAGCAAACATGAGAATCGAGTTTTCTTCTATTAAGCCAAACATCAGGGAGATTTGCAAAAATGTAAAACAATTTTTGCTTCAAGAAATGCCACATTTCTCACTTAAAGTTTGCTTTGGAAAATATTGTTATTTTTCATAAAAGTTATGCTTTTTAGGTTAACAGGCAATGGAGTGTTCTTTTGCAATACATTAATACGTATTTTTAAATTTTTAGTTTTGTTGTTAATATCAATAAATATAAGCAACGTGAATGAAAGCTCTTTGATCTATAATAATTTTTAAGAGTGTAAAGGGGTCCAGAAACCAAATGTTTGAGATCTGTTGAATAGAGTAATTAATTATCTTTATTTCATAGACTGAGAGGCTGAGGTTCAGATAGACAAAGTGACTTCTCATCAGTCACCTGACTAGCGAGTGATCAACCCAGATTTAAGCTCATCTGTTTTATTCCAAAGCCCACTTTCTTCACCCGTGCGCTCTCCTTTATCACTTTGACATTCAGTAATCATCGCCACCGATGCAGAAATCCTGCTCTGCATCTTTCCATGATCTGCGCTGCTTATCCCAGCAGCCTGGAAAGCCTGGGATTGTTTACATCCTTTCTGAATAGATAGGGATACTGAGGCCCGGAGAGGTACAACGTCTTTGCCCAAGGCCTGCTGGTAGGTGCAGAGCTGGGATCGAGCCAGGCTGATCTAACTATAGGACTTGCCTTCTCCGGGCCATTCTCTGGTGACCCAGTGCGTACATCCACCCACACAGGTCCTCGTGCCAGTGCTTGTTGAAAACACTTTATTTCACTGTTTCAGGTCACCTTGTGTTATTTACTTGAAATGTAAATTTCCAAAAACTTCAAATTATAATCTGGAGTCAGGCTGGTTTAGAAATCTTATATACAGAAAAGTCCTAGTCCATTTAGAGCGTGTGTGGAGACTATATATGCTGGGATAAAACACCATAACTACTTTTGTCCCCTGGAACAAGGGGTTGACTCGTAACCACTCCAGCAAATTAACTTTCCCCCACTGAGTAATTCGTTTGCTGAAAAACAACATTTTCATATCACCTGTCTTAGTTTAGATTCCTCAGGACAATGGTTTATTTAGGAGATGGTCCCAGGAAACTCGGCCGGAGAGTAGAGGAGAGAGACCGGGAAAGGAACACAGCTGACAAAGGGGACGTTAATTCAGGGCTGACCACTGTGGGCAGCCGGAGCTTAATCCCACCGAGGACCCACAGGAGACTGTATGGAGCACGCCTCAGAAATGCCTGGCCGAAAGGGAGGGAAGCCGGGTACTTACCCACTCGTCCCGCCCTTCCTTGCCGAGGACTGCGGCTGGGGCGGAAACTCTCCAGCACCTGGACTGCACAGGTGGGCTGGGCGTGACGAGACAGCGCCCCTGGGGGTAGGCACAGGAAGCCCCAGCTTGCAGGGAACCGTCTGCAGGGGACCTGGGGACAGGCTGAAGGGACATGGATAGGGTGCCTGCCGCATGTGCTGCCGCCCCAGGGCCACACCTTTCGTATTCAACAAGTCCTGTGGAAGCCCCTCTGTGCCAGGCCCTGTCCCGGGCACTGAAGCCACGGAGACAAACGACGTGACCGCAGCTCACTGACACAGAAGAACGGATTCCGACGCTCTCACTACAGTAACGCACAGCGGTTGAGCGGAGTGATATCAAGCATTTAGAAGCGGAAAGGCTGCATTTCAGCTTTTCTTGTTTTTTCATGATACCGCCATGGGCTTGGGCCTCATATTTTATTTAAAAGACACTTGCCAAAGGTTAAAAGTTCAATTAAAAAATGATGATGGGCAGGGCGCGGTGGCTCATGCCTGTAATCCTAGCACTCTGGGAGGCCGAGGCGGGAGGATCGTTTGAGCTCAGAAGTTCCAGACCAGCCTAAGCAAGAGCGAGACCCCGTCTCTACTAAAAAAAATAGAAAGAAATTAGCTGGACAACTAAAAACATACAGAAAAAATTAGCCGGGCATGGTGGTGCATGCCTGTAGTTCCAGCTACTGGGGAGGCTGAGGCAGGAGGATCGCTTGAGCCCAGGAGTTTGAGGTTGCTGTGAGCTAGGCTGAGGCCACGGCACTCTAGCCCAGGCAACAGGGCAACAGAGTGAGACTCTGTCTCAAAATAAATAAATAAA
>CAUYRT010058258.1:0-16175 GCA_963574885.1 Lepilemur ruficaudatus | reverse complement strand
TAAGTGCAGGTCAGAGGCCACTGGCCATCCCAGGCCTTGCCTGGCTACCCTGAGGACTACAAGGAAGCAATAGCTCAACACACACTTTAGGCTGAAACACTAGAGACCCCAAAATATGGCGGCTTAAACAAAATAGAAGTAAATTGATATTTCGTAAAACAGAAATATGTGAGCAGCCCAAAGTATGGTTGCCTGATGTTGTCCAGGACTCAGGCTCTTCTCTCCTGCTATTCTGCTGTGCTAATGTGTTTCCCTGGCTCACATGGTCCCAAACAGCACACTCTACTTCCAGATTTCAGGCAGCAGACCAGACAAAAGGGAAAATTAAAGGGAAAGAGGCACGTCCATTCCCGTTGAGGACATAACCCAGAAGCACACATCATTTCCATTCACAGTGAATGGCTGTAAGGCAGCGTTGCAAATACTCTGTTACGGAAACCCATGTATCCAGTTAACCTAGGAAGTTCTACCACAGAAAGAGGGGGAAATAGGTGTTGGTGTCAACTAGAAATCTCTGCTACATTCCTCAGTACCTTCAGAATAAAATCTTCCACCTGAGCCTATCTTTTCAAACCTATCTCCCAATACTTCCCCACATGTTACTATATACCAGCCAGCTGAGTCAAATGTACTTCTAACATCCCACATATCCTGTGCATCTTTGGTCTTGCTCACATCATGGTACTTCTCTGACATAGCCCCATCCCCAAAGATTCCAACTGTACCAACCCTTAAGTCGCAACTCAGCAGCCACTTCTTACATGAAGCTTTCCCTGACTACTCCAGCTCATTCTTCTCTGAGCTCAGCATTTTTTTTTTGTTACTGTAATATCTAATTTGGTCCTTGTGTTTTCTATTTGATAATACTACTTTTGTCTTATGTTGTTTTTATTTATTTTTCTTTTCTTGTATGTCTGGTCTCTCTTGAGAGTAAATGTGATGCTATGTTTCTCCCACTCAGCATTTTGCATAGTCTTAGGTAATATCTCTTTGGTATCAGTTGCATATCTATTCACTGTGTGTATAAATTAATATATGCATGAATTATGAGTCAGTTAAATAAATCAAAAGCCTTTGTCTAAAATGATTCCAACAAGGAGAAACTGCTGTAAAAGAGGCCATCTGTTCTTCTTGACTGGGACAGAGGCCACTGGGTTATCATGGGATAAGTACTCATTTAGCTATAAATGGATGTCGATTGGATCTGCACAATGCGTTTAGAGCTCAGTCAAGTCTTATAAATGTCTGAGTGAACTATCAAATTGTACTTGTAGTCTAATAATATAATAGTGTTTTAGGTTTATAAAATGCTTTCACTCCTAACCCCAAATCCTTTAGCTTTTAAATACACATTTGTTTGACTGGTAGTGTGTACAGAGTAAAAGCTGAGTGCACATCTCTGAAGAAATCCCTGGAGAGTCAAAGATTGAAGCAATCACCACTGACTTTGTAATTTCCATACAGTACTAGAAAGCAACTTAAAAAAATACAACTTTCAAAACTTCTGTGCAAGTGCACCGAGCATTGCTTCCTTTACTCTTCTCATAATCCCAATGAGCTCAATTTTGTAATAAAGATAAAATACCTATGAACAGAGATGTTAAGAAACATACACAAAATTGCAGAATAAGTAAGTGATATTGCTGAGATTTTAACCAGGTTTGTCTAAATTCTGAGTCTGTACTCTTAACTATTTTACAAGAGAGCTACTGCATTAACTAATTTCTTAAGTTATTCTTAATTTCATGGTCAAGATATATTGCTATTTTTAATATATCGCTACATTTTTCCAACTAGTATTTCTTTAGAAATTCTGTGTGTGTATTCAAAAGTTATATTCATCTGTTTTGTCTATATGTGAACACATTCATTTTTAGATAGATATTATATCAAGGACAAGCTAGAGTCCTGTAAGTATATTTCCTTTTTATTTTATTTTATTTTATTCTAAGAGTTTGGAAAATATACATCCCATTTTTAATTTTGTAAGATAAAAACATCTTGAATCGATCAATCAACATTACAAATGCCAAAATAGGACTTCCACTTCCAGCCAAGAGGGAATAAACAGGACCAGATTTATCCTCCTGCTTGAAATAAACAAACGAAAATCCCACCCTGTCCCCAAATATTTGAAACAATGATTTCTAAAACACAGGACATTAGGCAATAAAGGATGGTGATCTTTCAGAAACTAGTGACGAATGGGGTGAGCTGCATGGTTTCCCCAACTAATTGCCTTGGGAGAACTTCCAGGATGTGGTGAAGCTCACATCCCCTTTTATAACCTAGCCTTGAGAGTCATGCAGCATCCCTTCCACTGCGTTCTCTTGGTTATACACAGGTCTCCAACCTGTCCAGATTCGAAAGAAGGGGGTTTAGACTCTGCTCCTCATTAGGGGCAGTGTATCATCCAAGAAGAGCCTGTGAAATAGGAGATGCAGCCATCTTTGGAAAATGCAATCTGTCATAACTCCTTTATTTTTTGATCACTTTAATCTAGATTTTGGAGCAAGTTATATCTATATTTATTTTATAATTTTCCTCAGAAGTCAGAAACAACTTTCTTTTATCACTTTGTGAAAATACCTGTCTAAAAGTAAATGAATAGAGAACAATGAAGCCATACTCTCATGAGGACTCTGGGTAATTGAAGAGGTGTCTCGAACTCTGATGGGATTCGAGCCCTATTCTCTCATAGACTAGGTTCTCACTTGCCTATTTGGACTTTGATTCACTTTCTGTGTTCACCTTGATGTTCTCAGACCTGCCTTGAATCTTGCTGACATCCCTTCACTGGTGACAATTTGAGCATTTTTTTCTTTCCATATTTGGCCATGATTGAGCAATTGACTAATCTTAGTATCTAGCAGTTAATACTTTATTAGAATTTACTAAATGTTTCCATTTTTAGTTAATATAATTTCACCTGGACAGAGCTGAACCAATCAAATGCTGAGCCTGCTCTTCAGTTCTGTCTGCTAGGAACTTGCAAGCATTAAGCAAGAGAGGCAGTCAGGCGCAGCACCTCTCCCATTGCTCAGGGGTTTCATTCTGCTCCAACCAGGGCATCTCTACTATGGTCCCAGGATATAGCCCTTCTTATTCTTAAAAGGAAGTTTAACAAAATAGCCCTGTAAATAATAATATTTGATTGATCTACTGGGGAAGACAGAAAGCATCTATTACTTACCAAGGCAGGAGAAAGTTTTCTCTCTTTTATAATTCACTGTTCACAAGATTGTCAAAGGGTAGGGTCCTGTAAGTGGAACAGTTAAAGGAAAAATGATAGGTGTATTTTCCAGCATTTGAAATTAAGCTTTGGGCTATTACCTTTTATATATTATAGACTAAGCATGTGAGAATTTAACTACCCTTGTGTTGTTAAGTTCTCCACACATGCATAGCTTAAAAATCTATTTCTCTCTACAAAACTGTGCTCTGGTATAATTTGAACAAAATTGCTGTGGTGAAGACTGTGCTATTATTCTGCTTGAAGTTCAATATGAATAAATCTGACAATCAGATGTCTAACAATGGTTCCTAATTCCTTTCTATTGTCTCCTAGCTTTCCATGGAATTCATCTTCTTATTTTCTCTTACCAAAGTTAAGACCAATTCAACTTGATTCAGTAAGATCCACTGAGCGTCTGCTATGCTATGTAGAATAAGCTGGGCTGGACACGACAAAGATTGGAAGAAAACTGTAAAATATAAACCCTTTCTCAAGGAACTCATAGTTTTGCTGGAACGATCAGGCAAATGGACACTGATTAGGTAAATAACTGTGCAGTTTCTGGTCCAGTGAGGTACTCATAAATTGGTAAATTAAATTAAACCACAGTGAAACATAATATAAGGCTAAATGCAAAATTATGTGGTACAGATACAGGATTTCAGAGAAAGGAAGACATGAAAGTAGACTGAAGTTTTGGCAGATCACAGAAAGATTGCACTTGAGATGAGGTAGGTTTTTTGTTTTTGTTTGTTTGCTTGTTTTAGTTTTAGTTTTTAGAGATAGGCTCTCGCGCTGTCACCCAGGCTGGAGTGCAGTAGCACGATCATAATTCACTGCAGCCTCAAACTCTGGGGTTCAAGAGATTCTCCTGCCTCAGCCTCCCAAGTGGTTGGGACTACTAGGCCACCAGGCCAAGCTAATTTTTATTTCTTTTTCTTTTTCTTTCTTTCTTTTTTTTTTTTAGTAGAGACTGGTCTTGCTGTGTTGCCCAGGCTGGTCTTGAACTCCTGGCCTCAAATGATCTGCTTGCCTCAGCCTCCCAAATTGTTACCATATCTGGCTAAGCTGGGGCAGATTTTGATGACAAAAAATGGGAAGGATATTTCAAGTTAGGGTAATTATAAATAAAATCAGATATAAATGTTAGCATAGTGTGTCCACTGCAGAGAGGAGCCCATTTTGACTAGAGAAGATAAGATAAAAATCCATAGGTATGTTGAGGCGGAGAACAGAAGTCCTCGTGAGAATTTTGAACTTTATTTTGAGGACATGGAGACCCCCTTAAAGGTTTTTGTTTTCAAAGCCGTATTTTTGAATCTACACTTGCATTGCACTCAGAATAGACTGAAAGAAATAGGTAGAGAGATATGATTATAGAAATATGGGAATTGGGTACTGGTAACTTGAAGTACGGTTGCAGCATTGTCGAGAAGGAGGAAACCAACTATGGAAAGTAGGAAACAATGAAACTCACAGATTATGAAGAAAATGAAATCAAGTTTGACTTTCTGATTTAAAAGTCAAAGACTCAGGAGAGTACACTAGCAGTGACAGAAAAGAAAGTTAGAAGACAGACTGTTGTAAAGATTTTATTTGGGATTCGAGTTTGAGGTTATCTTGGCAAAGTCAGGGTGATACAGTTTTTAAAAGGAATGGCTCAGATTAGGGATAAGTGTTTTTATGGTGGTGGGTTTAGATATTTAAAAACAATTGGGTTGTCTTTTGTCACCTCTGCAGTGTCCCTCATTCTCCTATGTTTCATAGAAAAGTAGCAGGGAACTAATTCCTCAGAATTTCCTTCTTGTGTAGTTTCAGGGTAGATTATTCCAATGAGAGGCACTTTTACAAAGTTCAGAGGGCTCAGTCCTCACCTCTCCTGTGGCATCTGTACTCTGACTTCTTATTGGTGGTCTCATCTCATGCCTGGGAGCTCTCACTTTTAGATTTCTGATCACTTTCTGGGCTAACTTTTGATTCCTTTAGCCCTATGCTTGTGTATGCTTCTAATTCCCTGTGTGAAATCCCTTTCTACTCAAAATTCCTAGACTGAAGTCCACTTTTATCATGAATCCTGAGATAAAAACACATTCCACCTAAAGAGAACATGAGCAGGGACTGAGATAGAGCTACATTTATGTGTGTGCGTGTGTGTGCGCGCGCGCGCGTGCGTGTTGGAGAAGAAATAGAACCAGTAAAAGACACAGAAAAGAATTGGTCAAAAAAGTAAGAAAAGGAAATGAGGAAAACTTATGCTGCAGAAGTTTTTTTTTTCTAGGCAAAGGAATACAATAGAGAAAAGAAGACACTACACTGAGAAAAAGGTATAATATTTGTCAAAGTGAATGATGATTTGTCAGAATTCCGTTTTACTGTAATGGTATTCCTACATTTTTAATTCCAGCTGCAATTAGAATGATGTTACCAAAATAGTGGTCCAGCATGTTGTTTGGTGAAATGGTAAGGCCATCCAGATCTCTGCAGCTTGGTTATGACAAAGAGCCAGAGAGTTGCCAAAGCCCTTGTGTTAATATAGGAAAACCACATTGCTGTTTCTGCCAGATAAAGCAAATTGCTTCTGTTGTCTTAGGTAACCGGTCTAGAGAAAAATAATTTGCCAGATTTAATAATGGCACACAGGTTTCCAGTAGGAGATCACATCTTGAAAAACTGTGTGAATGGTAATACCACCTGATTACATTATGACAATCTACATACTTCTGTAAGGTCCATCTGATTTTCGCATAGACCACATAGGTAAGTTAAATCAGAAGGTGGCAGAAATGTCTCGCCCTTCGTCTTTCAAATTTGATCGTGGCAGTGATCTCTGGAATATCATTTGTGGCTGTCTGTTTTTAAAAGGAGGAGCTACTCCAGCCACTTTCATTTCAAGCTTCCTACCTATAGTTCTAACTCCATAGATCAAAGAGATAGAAGAGTATACTTCCTGTTGAATGTATAGTTTGCATTCAGAAACGAAATAGTTAAGCACAGATTCGTTCACAGACCCACTCAGTCCACTATGAGATGGACTCTGACTTTTGCATTTCTTCCTCTGCATTACAACAAAGAGTTCCTGCCTCCTCAGTCCCAGTTAATGTAGGTCTTTGACCTCCGCAAGCTCCCACTTTGACTACTGGACCAAATCGACATAGGATTTATGGGAATTTGTGTTAGCTCTGGGCCAGTTCAACAATCTCTCAAGAACCTGAGTATTTCTCTTTCTCCAGTGCATAGCCACAATAGCAAATGAGTTCAGGTGTCTTTGAGGGAACTCAAGAAAGAAGTTTTATATAACGTTCTTGTGGAAGTATGGCAAGAGGTATTATTGAGGGTATCTGGTTCTCCTTTCATTGCAGGGACTTGTGTCTGTGAACTGGTTTAAGTCTGAGAACTGAGTGAGAAGTTATAATCATCCATTGTGTTGATTAAATCAAGACTCTATTCATAAGGATAAGAGTTTAGTTTTTTTTTTTTCTTATATTACAGACAGTCCAAGTATCTATTCTGGGAACATCATAATCCATTAGCTACTACTAATGATGTAAGTGAGTCAAACTATTTTGATTAGTGCTTGGTTCTGCTGCCCATTCTGGTAATTACCTCCAAATGATTCTTAAGACTGGAAATCTGGGAACCCATTTCGAAGGGATCATCTCTAAACATCATCATTGACCTAAAGCACACTGAGCTTTTCAGAGATGTTGGTTCTTTCCTTACCTGTATATTTCTCAATGCATTGGTAAAGACAGTGTTCTCTGCGCACTCCTTTGGAGCAATGTCCCTGGGTGTATGAGTGGGTTACTGTGATAGGAAATACACACACACACGTCCCTGGTTCCCAAGACAGAGCTCCTAAAGCCTTTGTAGATGGGGACACTGGGAGAATCTTTTGTTCTAATATTTGGTCTTTGGCCCTGGTTCCTGGCACACAGCTCCTAAAAATCTTGGGATCTCCAAAGTAATGTGCCTTTGTGCTAATAATGAAATAATTGCTAGCTAGGGGCTGCTGGATAGCTTCAGGATAGGCCTGGTTGCCAGGGGAACCAACCATATGTTTAGAGGATTGGAAATTTCAGTCCTATCTTCCCCCAACCTCCAGGGAGAGTAGTAGGGCTGAAGGTTTAGATAACCCCAAGGGCCAATGATTTAAACAATCATGCCTACATAATGAAGCCTCCATAAAAATCCAAAAGGACTGGGTTCGAAGAGCTTCCAGTTTGCTGACAAGTGCAGGTGCCTGGTGGGTTGTACACCGAGAGAGAGCCCAGAAGTTCTGTACCCCTTCCCCATACCTTGCCTTACACATCTTCCATCTTGCTGGTCATCTGTCTCCTTTGTAATGTCCTTTATAATAAATAGGTAAATGTAAATAAAGTATTTGTCCCTGATTTCTTTGAATCCTCTTAGCAAATTAATTGAATCCAGGGATGGGATTGTGGGAACCCCTGATTTATAGCCAGCTATAGCTCGTCAGAAGTGCAGGTCACAACCTGGGCTTGTGATTGGCATCTGAAGTGGGGATGGTCTTGTGGGATCTAATGCTGACTCAGGTAGATAGTATCTGTATTGAGCTAAATGGTAGAACACCCAGTTGGTGTCCACTAGAAAACTGCTTGGTTGGAGAAATCCTCACAAAATTTGGTGACCAGAGGTGAACTGCGTGGTTTGTGAAAACAGGAAAAAGTGTGTTTTTTTCCTTCACTTCCCATGATAAATTCACTTCAAACACATGATAAATTCACCTCAAATTTCTACTTCCCTAAACCTTTAAATTCCTTCATCTATAATATACTGAAGATATTTTGACATTTCAACCTTATTTAATTTGCATAAATAAATACATAGAACAAGTATTAAAACATAAGTGAACAGTGTAACATACAAATTTCAGGATAATGTTTGTGTGTGGAAGGGAAGAAAGGAACTAGAATCAGGGAAGCTTCACTTGTAAATATGATGCTTCATTTCTTAAAAATAGTACAAATATCTGAAATAAGGCAAAATATTAACATTTGTTGAATCTTAGTGTTATGAACACAAATGTTTATTTATTCTTTCTGCTTTTCAGTATTTTCAAAATATTTCATATGAAAATATTTTAAAATCTTAAACAATTGAGATGAAGCTAACAGTTGCAACTAAATATGGTTTGAGTGCAGATCACATTGCAAAAAATTAGCTGAAGTTAGAAAAAGTGATTTTCAAAATAAAGCTTTTAAAAAGAATTGATTATAAAAAATAACTTCTAATAAGACAAAGGCAAAAGGGAATGAATAAATGAAATTTGTTTCTAATTTAATTTTCTTATAAAGAGATGATAATTATGCACATTTCTTTGGCCAGTTAAGTATATCAATCCTGCCATTATGATGCTTTTATTGTTCTCTTCCTGGAGATTCACAGCTTTCTTAAGAGATGCTTTTATCCTCCTTTACATTAAAAGTTAGGACAAGAGGAAGTAAAAGAAATGAAAAATTTAAGTCTGACACCACTGATATCTCAACAACAATGAACACGTATATTTTGTTTATATACTTTTCATTTACAAAGAGTTTCTCCAAGTGTGGGTTTTATGTGAGACAGTCACTTTTAATTTGGTTATTTTCTTATAATTAGATGCTATGATTATGCTATGGTCTGAACACTGCCCCCCAAAATTGGCCCATTGAAACTTAATCACTAATGTGATAGTATTAGAGGTAGGGCCTTTGGGGGTGATTAAGTCATGAGGGCAAAGCCCTCACAAATGGGATTTGTCACCTTATGGAAGGGCTGAAAGGAACTAGTAGTGGTCCTTTTTGCTTTTCCACCTTCTGCCACAGCACTAAAGGCACCATCTTGAAAGCAGAGGGCAGCCCTCACCAGACATTGAATTTGCCAGAGCCTTGATCTTGAACTTCCCAGCTTCTAGAACTGTGAGACATAAACTTCTGTTGTTTATGAATTATCCAATCTCAGGTATTTTATTATAGCAGCTCAAATAGACTAAGACAGATTAGTGTTGTTCTTTTCAATGATTTCAATAGAGAGAAATTAGAGTAGAAACTGATGCTGAAAATGCTAGCTATTTGATTTCATTTCTACAGATATTTTCTGAAATTTTCATTCAGATTGAAGAGCTCATAGCAAGAATTATCAAAAGGAGAAAGAAAAAGCTCTCTACAATCACTTAGAAAAGTAAAATACGAGAATAGCCGAATCAGGTTTTGAGGCTATATGAAGACTACATAGGTAGAAATGTGTGCTTTGGAGTAAAATGTACTGAGTTCATACAGTAGGTGAGCACTTTGGGAGAGGCATACAGGGTGACCCAAGTAAATGTATTCTAGCCTCAAACAGAACCATTGGCCTCCACGTAATTTAAAAGGTTTTTTCATGTGCTCTGTTTTATTTAACCCTCCCATCCATCTGTGAGCTGGAGCAGAACTTCATTTTAGAGATGCATATCTTGAGGCTCAAATGCCTGGATAAATTTCCAATGTCTCATAGCCAGATAGAAGTAAAGCCTGAATTTCTGGTGCCTTTCCTTTACATTTCACTGCCTCTTCAATCTCTCTACTCTCTATCTGTTCTGTTGGTCTTAACCTTACAATTTCAAAGAGATCGGGGAAGATTTAAAATAATCCGCTTTGGGAATACTTTACCAAGCCCATAATGAATTGGAACTGACCTCTAGGGGTCATGTTTCATTACCAGAAATACTATTCAAGGTAGGCAGTGCTTTGACCAAAATAGCCGAAGGTGGAAGATGTTAACCACACGTGGATCCATCCCACAAGACCTCATTTCTGCTTGGAGAGAAGATGAAGTCAATACTAGTCTCTCCAAATGCATTTATAATTTGATTTTTTTCTCTTAGAAGTAAAGCACTGTGAACATTTCAGGGGGAGGTTTATGATGTATAGTGACATAGCATTTTCTCTCTCATATGTTGATGAGTTTGTTACGTATTGCTTATTCACATATTACTCCAAAACTTAATGGCTTCAAACAAAAACATTTATTATGCAAAGCTCGGGGTCTTGAATAAAGATGCAAGAAAGACGTTGGATGAGGATGTTGTCATCTGGAGGTTCAGCTGGGTCTGAAAGAAAGATCCACCTCCAGGTTGGTTTACTCACATGGTGAGCAGGTGGATGCCGGCTCTTGGTCGTAACTGTTCGTCCCGCTATACATGGGTCACTTCACTACACAGCAGCTGGCTCACCTCGGAGTGCATAATCCCATAGAAAGCATAAGCGACCAGGAAAGAGTACTCAAGGTGGAAGCTGTAATCTTTTTATAATCTAATCTTGAAGTGATACGCCATCACTATTGCCAGATTCAATTAGAAGGGAGTCATTAAATGTTGCCCACATGCAAGGGAAGGGAAATTGAGGTCCATTTCTTGGAAGGAGGAGTACCAAAGACTTTGTGGACACATCTCTAAAACCTTGCCTTGACCAAATTCTCAGCTTTTGCAGGAGAAAGCCCGTAAAATAAATTTGTTTCTTTTCAGCTCGTTCACACACCAGTAAAACTGACAGAAACTGGTAAGAGCTTTCTTGCCATTTCTCATCCTTTGCTGAGCGTTCATTCTATTCCCCTCGCTGCCTCCCCTCCTCTGTGTGCCTTAGATAACTGGCGAGTCCCAGCTGCTCGGGGCCTCTTTATGAACACTCTCACCAGTGCCATGCTTTATATGCCATCTCCATTCTCATAATTCTTGTATTTCTAGCTTCAACCCTGACCAACCCTTGCAATTCCAGTTTTATATATCCAGCTGCTCCTTGACATCGCCACATAGATCACGTAAATTTAAAATGAACCATGGCTGAAACAGAACTCACGATTCTCCCTGCTTCTCTCCCAGCCCCCTCTTCCTTAGTAAATCCACTCACTGGTTTGAACTCTTCCCTATCTCTCATCTAATCCCTGGGCAAGTCTTGTCAGCACTACTTTCAATACTTTACCTGAATATACCAAACTTTCTCCATTTCCACTGCGATCACTCTAGTGTAACCCCGTTTCTCACCCGCACTCCTGCAATAGCTTCCTATTAGGCTTGCTCACCTCTTCTCTGGTCCCGTAAGTATTCACTATAGCCACAGTGGCAATTTGAAAAGGAAATCAGTTCTTGTCAGTCCTCCATTTAAAACTCCTTATGGCTTTTTATTTCATTTAGAATAATGATAAATCCAAACTCTTTGAACTCACTTAGAATTTTTTACCTATTCTTGTCCCTGCCCACTAGCCAACCATGCTGGTCTTCACCATATACAGTGCTTAGGCATATTACCACAACTGTGTGTACACGCGTACCTGTGTTGGTGTGTATGTGCGTCTTGATGTGCATGCTGTGAAGGTCGATGTGCTAGTGTGTGTCTGGGAATGTGTCTGAGTGTGTGTCTTGAGTACATATGAGTGTGTGCACACCTCTGTGTGTGTATTTGGTGTGCCCCTGTGTGCACAGGGCCATCCTGATAGGCAGATTAGCCAGAATGGGCGAAATAGACAGCTCTCTTGAGAATACTCAGGGACCACAGATGTTTTCTCTCAATATTTATATTTCTCTAGGGATTCATTACATTTAAGTGGCCTCTTGTCAATTGCAAATATCCTGGGAGTTGCATAGTCATCTGTGTCTTTGAGTGAGTTATTATGCTTAGATTGTGTTCCTCCTGGCACTTGCTGACAACAACCAGAGAGGAAAGAATGTGTGGAGAGGTCCCAGAAAAGGAAACTGGGAGGCACTCGGGTGGTTGGAGGGGCCTTGCTGGCCGAGGTGATACCTCCTGGATTATCTCCTTGGATCACAAGACCTCCCCATCCCCCATAGGACTAGGCAACACTGGGAAATGAAAAAATCAGTTGTCCCAAAATGTCACTGAGTGGTTTACATGCCTGGTATGGTTTTGTGCTTCACAGGTTTCCCAGAGATTTTTAGATTTGAGGTCATTCCTCCTTTTATTCAGAACAGTGAAAGGGCAAACTTGTTCCCAGTAGATGCAGTCACCCCTCGGTGAGCACCAGCACAGGACGGCAAGAAAGCACACACAGGGGGACTATTTCATGCACTGTCACACACAGCCACGTTGAACACCCTTCAGAGAGGAGCCTGCGTGTGCCTCCGAGGAAGTGGCGCTCCCGTCAGCCCTCCTCCTTCTCCGCACCCTGACTCCATGCCCTCCCTCTCGCAGACTTCACCTTCATATTTCTCCTCTTTCCTGCCACTTCATCTTTTCCTTTTCTAGCTACAAGATCTTTCTTATTGAGAATTGACCATGCCAGTTTATAATCTCATTAAATTGAGAAAAAAAAAAAAAACCCCAAACCCCAGCTCCTTGCAGTCCAGATTTCCCTTTACAAATCTCTGCATCTCGGAGCTGCACTTCAGAGCCAGGCAGCCCAGGGATGTTTTCTACACTTGGCATCTCTAATCTAGTCTACGTTTTGTGCCCACCACATTGCATCATGCGCTTCTGCAGCTGAATGATGAGCACTGTGGTGCTCATCCCCCACTCCCCGAACTTTCCATCCATACCTTCCTAAACATTTCAGCAGCCTTCCACACCTTAACCCTCCTTTTGTTTTTTCCTGGCTTCCTCTTGCCTTTCCGGCCACTCTTTCTCAGACTTTGTAGTTCCTCCTGGATCATTCCAGAGGTCCTTCTCCTAATCTATGCTTTATTGCATATTCCATTACCTTGGATTTAAATACCTCCTCTGTGCTGCTGATTCATAAATAAATAACTCTGGAATCCTCGTCTGTGCAGTGCACTCCTATACCTAACTGCTTACTTATAGACGAAAGAGGGAAATCCATAGAGAGGTTAAGCTTTCAGGCTTCGGGATCTGAGTCAGAAACCTGCAGTCCGGTACCAACATTGCACTTTATTTACTGTGTGACCATAGTAAGTTACATGACATTTCTGTGCCTTTGCTTCCTTATGTCTAAGTCAGTATACATCTAATAGGATATTTCTGATAATAAATGAAGTAATACATTCAAATCACTTAAAAAACTGTGCCTGGCATATAGTAAGCACTTAATAAGTATTTATGAATTCTTCTTCTTCTTAATTATTATTATTGGTATTGTTTGCCCCCTCCTCTTAGATGATTTGTAGACATATTCAAAGCAGGACTCCTGATCATCTCTGCAAATGACACTTTCCTCCACTCAGCTGCTTAAATCAGAAATTGACAGCTTCCCTAGATCCCTCTCACACTGATACCTATCATTACCGAGTCTCCCTGACTTTAACTCCAAAATGCCTCTTCAATCATCCAGTTCTCGGCGACCACTTTACATCAGCCGTAACTTGGCTTGCACTTGAGTTACTATAATGGTTTCCAGATTGGTCTCCTTGCTTCCTCTTGTGCCCTTTTCCAACTCATTCTTCAGTACATAGCACTGGAGTGAGTTTTAAAAGCAGAAATTGGATCACATCACTCTTGCTCAAAATTCTTCATGGTTTCCCGTTGGACAGTGGACGAAAGCCAGTATCATTATGTGGCAGGGTCTGTGAGTTCATACATGGCCTTGACCCTGCCTATGTGCTAATCATCCCCTCATTCACGGTGGCTCAAGCACATAGACCTTCTGATAGGCTCTCAAATGTCACAAAATCTTTTCTATCTTGTGGATTACAATTTTGCCTCTAGAATGTTTTTCTCTCCTTTTTGGATAATTCCCACTCCTCCTCTGGGCCCCAGTAAATGGCACTCCTCAAGGAGAATTTTTCTGAACCATGAAATTTAACTGAGGATCCTTCTGTTGTCCCTTTTGCAGTACCTCATTATTTTCCATTATAGCACGTACTGCAATTAGCAATTATATATTATACAGTATATTTATTTGTTTAATGGTAGTCTTTCTAAGGAGATGCAAACACTATAGTGATGGGGTCATATTTGTCTTGTTAATTGTTTTACCTCAATGTCTAGCAGAGCACCTGGCACATATAAGGTGCCTAATATTTGTTGAATTAATCAAGTGAATGAACAAACTGTGGCTGATATATATACTTACTAGTCATTTTAGTGATGAAAAAATAATTGGTTCTATAACTAAGATATATGCAAGTCACAAGATATTCCTATGCTTTTTGCTCTTAAATGATGAAATCCAGAGTTGTGTGTTATACACAGCTTCAATACTATTTAATTGCATTGTTAATAAAATGAAAGACTATGTTAGAGCGGGAAGGGCATGGACTTTGCCATCAGGACTGGGTTTGAATTTTACCTTAATCATTTACCAGTGGTATGGTCTTGGGCAAATTGCTCAACTTCCCTGGGCTTCATTCAGTTCCCTTGCTGGGTAAATGGTTATACCAACACCAGAATGCATGGTTGTTGCGAAGAATTAAAATGAAGTGAATGGCTCATGTTGGTTGCTTAATAAATAAATGTAAGCTGTGATTTTCACTGAGAGACCTTTATTTTGGCACTTAACTATAAAAGGGAAAGAAACAGAATCAAGAATGATAAACTGTTAATTTATTTAATATTTCCAAAAATCTTTTTTGGCCCTCAAATTATTATAAAGGCTTGACATAACAGGCAGCAGAAGGGAAAAAATTAAAACCCATGCATTTTGCTGAAATCACATCAAATAGATTGGTTCTAAATGTACATGTGCTTCCCAGATCTGGAATGCTGTTTGCTTGGCTGGCTTTTTCTTTTCTCAGTTCTCATACATCTTTTCTTAGAGCCCTTTCCTTCAACACCACATTAAGCATCCCCTACCACGATTTTATTGCTGACTTGAGCACACTATACATTTTTTTTCTAGGATGCATCTTGCTCTGAACTTAGGTTGTTTAATTATATTTTTACCTATTTTGGGTCCAAGTCAACAAGTAGACTACAAATACTTCCAAGGGGAAGATCTTTTTGTTGTTTCATTCCCAGCACCAAGGACAGTGCTTGGATTGTACAACGTACTCACAAAAAACATGAACAAATAGAATGGCCACATGCCTGAGTTTCATTATGCCTCCTTGGTATACTATGTTAGCCATAGTTGAAGTACAATGCAAGAGTCATCCCTTTAAAATATCTCGTATTTAGAAAATCTCTTGAAATTCGTGTAATTTTAAGCTGCAGGTATTATATTGTCCATTGAGGGAACTTATAACAACTTTTTTGAGTTGCACCTCAAATGTTCACTATACTGAATACATTTAGCATTCCCGTTGTGTAAAGGGATGTTTCTTTCCTCCTCTTGGTGTGTTCCCATTTCTGTATATAGAATCATATATAATGATTAACATGGACCAGAGATTTGATCATAGGTATACAGCTGTGATCCTTATAAATTACAAAACCCAAAGAAGATGTCTTAGCCACTTGAAAAGTAGGGAGGAGAATAGAATAGAAGCTCAAATACAGATTTTGTAAATAAGAATGTGAAATTCTTGGTGTACTTTTTAATTTCATGATGTTAAAATAGAAGGATGATTTGCTTTTCACAACTCCCACTCTCAGATATATTTAAAGTTAAAAACAAATTTACCTAAGAAATTGATTACATTTGAAGATAACATACCTCTTGCTTTACTTAAAGAACAACCTAAAAAAAGCACAAATTCTCAATACTTTTGCAAGTTAATAAACGATGAGTTTCTCTTTTCTTTTTTTTCACGTATGCACTCAAAATCACTGCTGTCCTATTTCTTCCTTGTGCTAGCTAATGTGGGTTCAAGTATTCTAAAGTATTTATGCTTTGGAAAAAAACGATAATGCCATTTAGTAATCTTAAGAATGCTACTTTCGATACTTTTAGGAAGATTCATTTAAAAGCCTAGAGATAGCAACATTATAGCTTTCTACAATTGACAAAAGAAAAAACCCAGAAGTATAATGATTATGACAAGAAAAAGTTTTCTTTTAGTTTTAATTAAAATTTTGTTTTTATTGGATGGTAAAATAAATGAAACCCTACATTATAC
>CAUYRT010058257.1:0-58048 GCA_963574885.1 Lepilemur ruficaudatus | reverse complement strand
GTCACTTCGCACAACGTAATTTCACATAAACTATAAATGACCTTTAACGCATCAGTGAGTGAATCAAATGTTATGGTAAGTTTTTAAATGACTGAATAATTTGGGGACTGCTTTAGAAATACAAAGCAACATAAAGAAGCGGGGGGGGAATGAATTGTTTAATAAAAGGGGTTAAAATAATTTTTCTCACCTAAGTGGACACACAGGAACAACATTTATCGGGTGTCGGGCAGACGGGAGGGGGGAGGAGGGGATGGGTATATACATATATAATGAGTGCGATGTGCACCGTCTGGGGGATGGTCAGGCTTGAGGCTCTGACAGGAGGAGGGAGGGTGGCAAGGGCAATGTATGCAACCTTAACATTTGTACCCCAATAATATGCTGAAATAAATAATTAAAAAAAACTTTGCTCCTTGTATTTGTAAAACCTATCAAAAAAAAGAAAAAAAAGTAGATTTCTTTGCCTTCCTATCCTTTATTTTACCTCTTCTTTTCAGCACATTATATAATTTCCAAAAAGCCGACGGTCCCGAGGCCTATATCTGCCCATCATCAACCACACCCTAAAGCCCACAAATTCAGTTCCAGAAGCATAAAGAATAATATAGACCTTTATTGTAGATTTTCCTGAAAGGGAAAGCGGGGTTCTCACAAAGCATCGAGCCACGCTGCACAAAACATGCGGACGGCTTCACCTGTCCTGACCTCGAGGAATCCCCTCAAGGACTGCTAGAAATCACTCCATCCCTCACAAGCGCACTCTTTCCGCGCATCCTCCACACTGCTGGTCACCCCTCTTCTTGCACTGGGCACCCAACGCATATGTCAATACCACCCTCTGCAAAGTGCAGCCACGTCTCACGCTCTGACTCTTCTCTAGCAAGGCCCAGCCTCCTGCACATCTGAGGAGTAAACATTTGACTCTAATCTAATTTAATTCAAAAACCGAAAAAAGAAAAAACATTTGTAAAGCATATATAATCTGTAGTCAAGACCCATGGCTAAGTGCTAGGAAAGTCAGGTGAGGAACAAAGAACGTTTGCATAATTTTGTCCCTCCAAGAGCATGCAATATGGTAAAAGCAAAAAAAAAAATGGGGAGTGTGCTAAAGAAATATACAATTAGATGTTGTATGTTGTAAGTGTGTTAAGAAAGAAATAACTAAGTGTTAGTGAGAATATTAGGAAGAAACAACTAATTTTTAGAGGGGGGGATTAGGAAACGAATGTCAGAGAACAAGCCATTGAAGCTGTAAGTATGATTTCAATAAGCATAAAATGCATTTGAGACTGAAGGAAGATGGTAGATGTAGGCAGATGAATGTGAAAGTACATTACCTGTTTGGGGGATATCCTACTGACATTAAGAGAACTGGAAAACAAGGAGCATACGAAAACAGGAAGTTGGTGGCAAATGAAATTGAAAAGTGAGTTTGAGTCCATTAAGTTATTCAACAATAGTATTTAGGTGTCAATAGTGTTAGGTACTGGGGGTATATGGTGATTAAAGGTGCACACTGAATTCCAACATCATAATATGATACAATACTATAAATAAACAAGAATTATAAACTGTGATAAGCAAATGAAGAAGAGGTTAACAGTGTGGGGCATACTGCATGGAGGCCAGGCCCGAGGACCTAGCCTGCTCTGGGGGTTCGAGGAAGGGCTTCCTTGAAGAGGGATACTACAGTAAGATGCACAGGATTATGTTTCATCAAGCAAAGGGGTGAAAGGACATTCTAGATGGAATGGCACATTCAAAACAGCACAGTCTAAGCAAGAAAATTGGGCGCTAAATCCAGAGAGAAGTAAATAGGAAACAATTTATGGATGGCCCCAAGTCCATCATCAGAGGACTGGGGAACCATCGAAGGTGACGGGTGGTATTGATCTGAAAAAGAAACTTTTTCCTGGATCAAAAAAGTCCATCAGTCTAAGAACTTGGCCTACAACAGGAATTTATTTAGCATAGGGGATGCATTTTTAGAAATAGGAGAGCTGAATCAGCAATAACTGAACTGTCCCCACAGAGATACTTCCTCTCAGCATCTAGACAGAGGGATGGAGTCACTCTTTCACACTCTTCCAATCCCCTGAAATCAAGGCATGCCTAAAGCTTTATGTGCACATGCAATGGTTAGTCAGTACGTCTACCCTACGCTGAAGTTTCTGATGCACTTTATATTAATAAAACGAAAGCACTAGTCCTTAATTGCCTGTGATCTTTACTTGGCTCTCTCTACCATTTCATTAAGTCCCTTCAGCCACTTGCAAAAATTAATTTTTATGTTTGGTAAGATAGTCCTTGCTTCATCTCTTTTGCGGGGAGGAGAGGGTAGATCCATTACATTTTTTGGCAGTCATCCTGAGTCAAAAATATTCACAGGAATATACAATAATGGCAAAAAGAGACACTGAAATTGAGAGCATTTGCAGGATAGTACACTGACACTCATTGGCCGAGAGAGCAGCTCTAGCACAAACTGTCACCCTAGTTCTTATTGGCTGAGACGTTCTGCAGCACACAAAGCTTGGAGAGCTATGTCTAGACAGTTTGTGGGTTGTATTACATATGAGTATGCATATAGGTTATTTGTAGAAAAAAAGATTTAAAGACAAAGAATATCATAACATGCCTGGGACCTTTAACAAATTGGAACACCAAACTGAGCCTATATATTTCAGTGAATAGTTTGTAATGACAAAATTATATGGTTTTTTAATGCTTGGCAATATTTTAGTGTAATATTAATAGAACTATAATAACTAACTTGGTGCATTTAGGAGAGCATGTTTGGCGCATAAAATATATAAAGGCATTAGTAAGGTAAACCAGTAAATGAAGATTTGTAATCCTGCCAATCACAAAAACAACAGCTCCGAGTTGAAAAAAGGAAATGCACAGTGTCATTCCTGATAACTTCTGTTACAAGATCTGTTCCTCAAGCCAATAACATAATGAGCAAACACATATGCAAATGTAGTAACTAATAACCAGGGACAGAGTAACATGTGGTCTTATGAGATTCACATGGCAGGGTTGGGGTGGGGTTAGCAATGTAAGGGTTTTGAATAGAGAGAGGACAAAAAGTGAGATCACAAAAAGGGGGATGACTTGAGTGATGGATATAGTGGAATCCACAGAGCCTGGGATCTTGAGAACTTCGGGTTTTTGTGCATGTGCAGAACACTAGCTTGTTCATTTTCACTAAATGAACAAACTCGAGACAGGAAGACAATAGAATTCATTCACTTGGTGGCTTTTGTTAACTGACTTAGGCTATAGCAATTGTGGCCTTTTCTCCCTTTGAATGATCCCCTTGCCCATTGATACCTCCAAAGAAATCTGAGCCAGGCCAGAAGAATTAGGATAAGGAAGTCAAGGCAAGGGTATTGAGAATGTGTGTTTTGGGAAAAAAAAAAAATCCAGCTCCAGAGTGGAGAAGGGATTTAAAAGGGGCAAGAGTGGATTAAAGAAGACCAGTACAGAGATTACAGCAGCAATCTAACCAAGAGAAGACGTTCCTTGGACCAGGTCATCTAGTGTCATGATAAATAAGTCTATACTTACTTTTCTGTCCCTAAAAAGCCATACTGAAGTTCCACTGCACAACAAAACCAGAACAGCTTCTTCTTGATTCAGGTTACGTTCAAGAAGAAGCACCTGCTTCTTTTCCCCACCCCACACTGCTCTAATCTGCTGCCCTCGGACACTCCCAGTGGCTTGCAGAATCCCATTCTCTACCACCATTTCATCACATGCCTTCTGGATGTTGCTAGGCAGCTCTCCGGTTCCTCTGCCGGTTGTCAGGGCTCCTGCTTCATCTGCAGCTCTAACAGTAAGGTGGCAGGCAATAATTACTTACAAAATTGCCCTGTGTGCACCTTGCATCCTACATAACTATTTCACACGTCCTCACAATTATTCTTCAAAAGAAACCGTATTCTCATTCCCTGGATGGAAAAAAGAAAAAAAGGAGCGTTGGAGGTAGCAAAAAAGACTTGGTTCAAGTCCCTCACAGCTAATCATTGACTGGACTGATTTGAACCCAGGTCTGTCTTATCGCAAAGTCCTCGACCTTCTCTCAACATTGTGCTGCCTCCTGGTGGAACATTTGCCGTCGTGTTCACAGTGCACAATACCCATGGAGTCCATATAATTTTTGAACTGCCTTTAAAATAAAAAGAGTATTGATATCTAGTTCCCCGTATAGGGCATACTGTGGAGCTTAAAAGAAGATTTACCTTTTTCTTAGATTTTCAGCTATTTACTGTTGCCAACGGAGGGTTGGTCGATAAGCTGTCTGCATCAAATCTTACGGTCACTTTTTGTGGGATATAAGGCATAATTTTTTTACAATTCTAAAGGATCCTCTATTACCACTGGTGATAGCAGCGGGAAATATAAGATACCATATGGACAGCACTGGATATGGCTTAATAAAATCAGCCTAGGATGGTAGATATTCAGCAAAAATAGGATAGAGGAATGAACAAGAGCTCAAAATAGGAATGCTACTGAAATAACAGTAACAATACCACCTACTCTGTGACAGAAGATTCGGATGCTGAGTTCCTGAGTCTCCTATGAGGCAGGCATCCCTGTCTATTTTACACGTGAAGAACCTGAGGTTTGAGGGAGTCAAGTAGCCTGTCCATGGACACACGGCTCATGAGTGGAGAAGCTGGAATTAAAACCCAGGGTTGTATTATTTAAAAAATCTTGCTTTTTCCACTATGCGATTCTATCTCCCTTCTTAGAAATCTTCATGCAATAAATTAAAGAAATCCTTAATTTATTTTTGTAAAGCACTACAAGAAGTACTGTGAGGAAAACAAAGATGAACAAGACAAAAATAAATCACGGTGGCTCCCCTCCAAAAGATCACCAGCCAGAAGAGACTTCTAAAATATTTATGAAACCTTTCTGATAGTCTAGCGGTCTAACCATATCTTTGAAAATCTATTTTCCTTATGCCATCACATTATATGTATATTTTAACTTAAACAGGCCACCAGTTCAAAATAAAGTGATTAATATTTTTAACTTCACCTTTCTATCCATATATTTATATACAGATAGATATATAGATATCTCATATGTATCAATGTATCCGAATGTATAGATATCTATTTGTCTTACATGTATTAATAGATATAGATATATGTATCAGACCCAAAGTAATTAATTTTCAGGGCATTCACACATGAAGCTAATAATCTTCTTTAAAATAATTCATTCTTTGTACAAATTGCGAAACTGAGATACACAGCTGCTTTTGCTTTGTATGGTCAAGTGAATGGACTCAATGTTATTAAAATATGAGGCATTGCCAGAATTTCTTCCTTTCCCATTCAATTCTCTAGTCATATTGTCATATTTCACTCAGAAATACACACACGTCAAATTGACATATTCTATTTTTTTAAAATTAACAAAGTGCCAGAACAGTCTCACACGTGGTTCCATCACAGTTATACTTGATCCTTTTTCCGAAACGATTATGGAGAAAACAAAAATAATAACTTTTATGTCCAGATTATCTTGCAAGTATAGATAGTAATTCTGACTACTAAAGACATATGTCAACTAAAAATAGTACCAAGATGACTAACCCATTTAATTTTGACCACCAAATATCAATCAAAAGATAATGACTGGAACACATCAGGGACTAGCTCTGGATTTGAACTGGTGACCTGAAAGTAACAGGCTTTTTATTTCCCATTCCCAAGCCAATCCCCAAAGTCCTACACCCCCCCAGTCTGACATCCCCAGATTAGTCATTGGACACATAACAAAGCAACAGATGGCCTTTAGATTTCTAAAGACATAATGTTGAAATGTTTCGTGTTTTCTTTTTGGTCTTCCTTTGCCTTTCTAGTTTGACAGTTTTAAAAAAAAAATTATTTTATAGCATTCTGTTTAGATGCTGCAAGTTGAATTTTTGCACAACCAACCATCAAATATGTTTCCAATGGAGGAGAAACGAATCCTTGCTGGAGAGCCTTTGCAGAGTAATGCGATCCCCAGAGAGTCAGAGCAGCACTCAGAGACAGATGCTCAGTGAACTAACTATCTCCTAACTGCAGGGGTGGCCTACCTCCTGTATAAATGTAAAGCCCCATGAAAGCTAAAAATAAAGGGAACATAGAAAAGTAACGTAATGTGTTCACCATTTTGGGCTTCAGAAGTGCACGGCAAGATTCCCTTGGGATCACTCCACTTTGTAGTTTGTTTCTCTGTATGTCCTACATCATTACCTTCTTTCCGACACCTGAACAGTTCATGTTTCCTTAACCGGAGCTATGCTGTTAAGAGCAACCCCCAAAATCCTTCATTGCAAAGAAGGTCATTATATAGTAGATAGAAACCTTAAGAGGAAAAATCCTATATCAACTGGTGGTATAATCCCCAAGGGGAAACGACTTTAGTTGAACAATCAGAAACCTGGCTTGCTTTATGGTGTTTACACTGCTGCTTGCTAATGGATCACCATAAAGGAAGCAAAAGGGCTCTTACACCATTGAGTAGGCTATCATGGGAGTCTTCTGAGTGTGCCTTTTTTATTTGCTGCAGTCAGGTTAATGAGCTCACCAGCCCACTTGATGTTGAGGACTTTGTAACAAAGCAATCTCTCATTAAATGCTGCCTGGCACCACTCTCTTGAAGCAAAGGGACATTCAGATTATTGAATGCCTTTGTACTCCTCATTCCTACCAGGCTATGGAGTCCAGCAGTGGCATCAGGCCCACACACTTCCTGGCAGGCATCCAGTCATCCGCCTGCCCTCTTCAAACTGCATGGGCATTTGCCAATCTAAGCAGCACTGGTAGGCAAACAAGCATGGCACACGACTCCTTTGGCTGAGAGCCAAATGTGCAGCTGAACAATCTAATTTGTTTCTACTGTAGAGGGAAACATTCTTCCCCATTCTTTCCTATTCAGTTGAATTTACATGTAAAAGTTTTGTTATGGTACAAAGGAATGTGCATTTATCTACATTTCCTTTCTGCTTTTACACCTTTCTAGTCTCAACAGTGCAGGTCATGATTTTGTCTGTGGCTTTATTTTAAGTACCTCCTGGCTGACAGTTTCTTCAATGAAATGACCCCAGAGTGTTATCAGCTAGCTAGCAGGTGTGTCTCTATTCAGAATCTTGCAGACAGAAGTGCATCCTGGGTAAAGAGCAATCTATGCACAATCCAGCTTTTTTCAACATTACTCATGAGATTTAATGGTTGGCTTAAAAAAAAGCTAAAAAGATTTTTCTCAAGTTTGATTTTTTTTTTAGAGTGTTGATAATGCCCTGAGACATACTGACCTAAAACAGCATCATGCAACTATTTTTAAAATGCATTTCATTATATTTAAATAGTTGTATTTTGTTATTAATAATTTCTCTTTCCAAGCTATTAAATGCTTACTTTAAAAATCTTGAGAGCACATGGAACAGATGCTCAAAAATTAAGTGTAATTTTAGCGCTGGTATTACATTTGAGCAAAGATGAATATGTAGGGGTATTTTGAGATGAATTAAATAAAGCTATAACCGTAGTTATACACTCTTATTCTATTTGGTTTTCAAATAAAATCTGTACAAAATTCTTCTCACTATTTTAGGATAGTTCCTCAAAAAAACAATTTAAATTATCATAGTCTTAAAAAGCTAGAATATTTTGGGGATCTGCACATACTCAGAAAGAGGCTTGCCCATCAGATCCAGTGAATATAGCCTACCGATTTTCTTAAATTTGTTAATAGGCTATGGAATGCTAATTCAAAACTGCTCCCCAGAAAAGATTTAAATTTCAAACCAACCCATAGTAAAATATAAATATGCAGTTTTAATACACAGCAAGCAGCTGTAAGAAAGAAAATAATCATAAAACTAGCACCTTTTTCTCATGCTTTTTAAATACTAAAATGGGGGAGAGAGTGCTGTTACAATACTAATTTAATTTTTTAAACTTGCATGCTGTATCATGTTTCCATTTATATCATAGAGTATGCAATTTAAGAAATAGCAGCATTATGGAATATAAACCTAAAGTCCTGCTCTGTAGATTGTTTCTATGGCTTACTGCATAGTTTACATATGCATGTTTACAGCTGCTTAAAGTCAATTCAAGTACTTCTAAATTTTAAAAAGAATTATCTGTGTTCAGATAACTTGGTATCAAATCTAATGGTTATTAATCTTTCTACATATTTAAGTTTATAATAATTTTTCTAAAAGCTTTCCATTTCAGATCACTACACTATAGATAGCTTTTATGTCTTATTGTATAGGTATTGTCTGTTTAAATAATAAAGTAAATCTTTATTAAAAAACAATCTAGGTGAAGGGCACACCTATAACTCTGACTCAAACTATACACAAGCAAATTACGTAACCAAAACATGTGTACTCCCATAATATCCCAAAATTTAAAAAAAAACTCTCAATTCAGTCACTAATTTAAAGTAACATCATTTGCAGTAGTCTATGATTTATCAGGTAAAGGGAATACTACAGAGAAAAAGCACATTAATAGTCCAGTATATCTGGTTATTTTAAGCAAAGAGTAGATTTAGATAAAATTTACATTGCATGTTGTAATCTTTCCTAAAGGAAAGGATGAAAGTATTTTAAAAACACAAACGGCTGGTAGCAAAGGGAAAAAGAAAAACTCGAAACGACAATAAGAAATTAGCTGGTATGTAGAACAAGGTTTTCCTACTAGATGGGTGCTCTTTACTGTTCTTAAGGATGCTTCAAATTGATGAAGGTTTATCCTATTTCCAGGCATACATATATATTCACATCTTAGGTCAGTGTGGATATTTAAAGTCTTGGAAACAAAGCATTTGTTTATGTGCTCCTCTAACTAGATTAAGTGAGCTAACCGCATATTTTGCTAAATTGTAGAAACAGTCTATAATAGGTTTCAAGGAAGTCTGTATTGCCTATCTGAAGTAGTAAAAATTCTCTATTATGATGGCCCAGGTAACTTGCTATCATCTTTACTGATACAGAAATCTATGGAAAATTGAGAAATGCCTCAATAACAAGACACTGTAATCTTATTATTAGTCTAATATATAGAGTTTGCAATTTCAGAGAGATTGTAGAGAAATCGATTAAAATGTAACTATGTAACTACCCATGAGAAAACTACATAGAAAAATGTTAGAATATGACGGATTACATGTGAAATATGATTAAAGAAAATGGATATACATCATTATCTGCTTATCCTTTTCAAATACTAATCACTTTGTTACTATCTCAGCTGATTTTTAAAAATCTTACAATAGTATAACTTGATTATAGCCATCTTGTCTGAAATATTATTATTTGTCCACCAAATTTTTGTTCCTGAATTAATAAATTAGATGATATTAAGAAATTTGTAAACATATGAATATATATGATCAGATGTTAGGACATTGCCTGCCCCATTAGATGCTGGCCAATATCTGTTCAATTTCTTAAAAAGATCACCTTTTAGAAAGGTCAAGCTATAATAAAGGCATATATACATAAGCATATTTTATATGTATACTAAAAAGGATTCTGCAAGTAAAATAATAATTTACATTGAAAAACGTGGATACTAACTGAAGATTTTAAAAACCAGAATCCTAGCCTATCTTAAGTGATTCGGATAAGCAGATTGGTTGGCTAAATTCTCTGCAAGTAGTTCTTCAATTTTTTATCCAGCTATTTATAGAAAGCTGTAGAAACAGCTGAGCTGACTGAAGTGATGTCACATTTGCTGATGGAATGGTTTGTTCCAGAGCACGCTCAGAGGCTGTATGAGTCTACTTAAGGTTTGGTGCGCAACCTTAAGCAGTGAGAAGGTGTAAACATGGGCATTTTTCAGCCCCACCAATCAATATTGCATTGATGACTTTCTACTGACCTTTAACCCCATGAGGAATACCAATAGCACCATACTGAATCTTCCCGTCTTCGAGGGCTGCCTGGCATAAGCTACCAATTTTACAATCGATCAAAAGTCATCTCTGTGAATAAAGCTTGAGATTTCAGGCAACAGCAAGCAATTTTTGAAAGGTCAGGGCTGGGTTTTTATTTGCTTGACCTGTGCTTTCAACTTGTACCATAGTTCTTTATAACCACTAAAAGTAGTAAGAAAATTTCAGATTTTTTCCCCATGTATTTTTAGTAAGCCTTTGGGCATTTTCACTGTCCCTAAAAGAATATGGTTGCATGGCAACCTTCACAGTTGCTATGGAGACTCCATGTGTAAGCAGCTGCTGCAATCAGCATTAACTCCAGGCTTGCAGGTTTGTCATTCCAATACATAGGGAGGGGGAAACAAATAGGACAGCACATTGCCGTAAAGGGGAAGTCACCTAGATAATGTCACTCACAAACATATGTTCCACAATTATTCTTTCCACTGTTTTATTGCTGCAATTATAGCTAAACTAAGATTACAAAATTATATGGTTTTAATTTGCCTCTATTGACTATGTTTCACTTCCATTAAAATTAAGTCTGAACCCATTTACGTAGAAAATCATTGGCTTTCAGGAAAAAAATTTTTTTTTTTTTTTACTTTTTCATTTAATGTCAACAGGAAAAAAAAATCAATGCCCATAGAAACCTTTGTATGAAACAAGCAACTTAGCCAAAATATAAATTAACCTAACATGCAAAGCATGGCCCGTGTCCCAAAGTTCCATCTGTATTTCTAATATTTTCAGTTGTGTCAGAATAGATCACAAAGATTACTCTGATGACACTGATCCGAGTCTTTAAAATGTAAGCAGAAATGCCAGTTAAGCCATCTTAAGCCTCTATCCTTAACTCATCCCATCAAGCTGAAATATTGCAGCATGGGATCCCAATATCAAAGTCCTTAAAAAGAAAACTCAAGACCAGAGATGGATGAAAAACCATTATTGATACATTTTCAAGCTAATTTTTAAACTAACCCTGCTGTGCCTAAATATTGCGAGAATCCTTACTATCACAATATCTGATAAATTTACTCCATAAAAGACAGGTTCTCTTAATGCACAAGTACAATATTATTAATTTAGGAATCATTTGCAATATAGTATTAGGTACCCATATTTTTGCAAATATAGATTTAATATCACCAGAATAATAATCATTTACTACTCCTATTGTAATATTTCAATTTATTATTTGGAGATACAATATGTCTTCATAGAAAGCTAAGATCACTAGAAATCAGTACTTTTTTAAGGGCAATGTAATCACTTGCTTTCTAATTTATGTGATGTAAAACTCACTAGCAAGCAAACAAGTAAGCAGTTTTTATTGTATTTAATCAGATTCTAGTGGCATTACAGTATTTTTGCTCTAAGATATAGAATGGTCACTGCTTTATTTAGCTTTTGGATTTAAAAAAAATAATCATGAATACACAAAATAAAATATCATATGTATTTCTGTATATACGTAAATTGCTGAAATGGAGTTGTATTGAAATAGAGCTTAGTAAAACTTTAAGAAAGACACAGGTGATATCAAATGTTTAAAGCAGCTATCTGATTTTAATATTTATGTATTACTATTTTTTATTATGTATCACTTAGAAGCTAACATGCAGACATGTCAGAGAAGACATTTCTTGAATGAGATGGCAGTATATAAAATCTGTGTGTGTATGTATATATGCAATATTAATAGCATTACCTCCATATTAATAGAATAGCACATGACAATAAAGCATAATTGCCCGTTTTAAAAAGCCTTAGACACATTTAAAAGGTTAAATTTAACAATAGCTAAAAGGTAGCACATTAATATGTTCATGATTAAAATATAACACACAAAAATTTCAGAAACTTATAATTACCATTTTAATGGATCTTTAAGTAGGTATCTAATTGCACAATTCATAGATCCTTTTTTAAAAGAACCAAATGTTGAGTTATCTAACGTTAGGACTATTTTGTTAATCCCATGTTTTCATTTTTCACCTCTTAGCATATATTAAAACAAACATTCATTTTTTAATTACAGTATAGTATAAAAACTATGCATCCTCCTGCAGACCTGTTCACTACCATTTGGATGGAAACTTATTTAGGTTTAGAGTATCAAGATACAGTCTGGAAACCATGAAAATGAAAACAACGATAGACCCTTAAGCATAGCAGCGTTAGCAGGTGCTGCTGTAATACACAAATCCAGATAACATTAAGTGACCTATTTTTAAAGCCTGTCCAAGAACAGTGACATCAAGGAATTGAATTCTTTGCCCTTTACTTTAATAGTTCCTTGTCAGGCAATCTTCAAATCAGAAAGGGTGATCACCACAAAACAAATCCCCAACTAGATACATACAACAGGGGCATCTTCTGCAGTCCTGTAGACTGGTACTTAACGGCCTATTCATTACAGCCTGCGCTGCACTGCAACACAGGGCAGAGAACTCACGCTCAAACTCACCAACCAGGATTTAAAACCAGGTCTTCTAGATAATAAGAAATGTAAAATCACATTAGAATATTTAAATGTTGATCACTTCTCAATACATTTTATATTAATCTGGAAGATACTACATTTCAATTTATGTAATAAAGACACTTCAATGACAAAAATTTTAGTTTGCACAATTTTAAAGTAAGATTAGGATTTAAATTTGCCGTTGCTAAACTGACCAAAGCATTAGAGTCTTTGAGTTCTATAAGAATATATCCCAATTAATATGGCAAAGAATATTTCTATAGTCAGAGATACATGATACACTTCAGAATGGTTTTCTGATGAACAGGTTATAAGTGCTGTTTTCAGTAAAAGTGACATGAATCCATAAAGCAATTATTTGGATAATTTGAGTACTAAACCCCGTGACTGTGAATGAGAAGGCTTTATTTGACTTGAATAATAGGAATTAGCTGTGTATATTGAGTCTAGTATGCCGGTTTCAACTAAATCATTTTTTAAATCTCACTAAAACAGGGAATAAATGTAATCTTTTCCCCAACTTATTTGAAAAACTTCAAAGCTATAGAAAATATGAAGTAGTACAGCAAACATGTATCCTTCATTTAATTAAACAATTATTAACATTTTTGCCACATTTGTTTTCTATCAGTTCAAAATTGTGGAATATTGGCAATATCACGTTTCAATCTAAAACACGTTTTCTTTTGCTGAATCATTTGAACTTAAGCTACAAACAACATGACACTTCACCCCTAAACATTTTGGCATGCGTCTCCAAAGAGCAAGGGCATTCGGCTACATAAACCACAATACCATTATCACACTCAATAAATTTAACATTGTCACAATAGTATTACCTATTACAAAGTCTGTAAGTAAAATTGCTCCAGTTCACTTGATCACGTTCTTTATGACTTATTTGGGTGGGAATCTGAATCCAATCAAGTATTATGGACTATACATTGCTTTTAGCTGTATGTCTCTTTAGTCACCTTTAATCTAGAATAGTTCCTCAGCATTTGTCTCTTGTGCACTGAAATTTCTGAATTACTCATATTGGTTATTTAAATGTCCCACAATTTAAAGTTTTTCTAATTGTATTTTAACAATTACATTGAGGTTAAATGTTTTTGGCAAGAATACTACAGAAGTAAAAGATAATGTTATGTCTGGCCTTGAAAGATTACCTCCTGATAAAGAACTGGACCCAGCCTCTATCCCTGGTGTGTTCATTTTTCTATTAATAATTTGAATAAATTGCTTGGAAAGCACAGTCATTTACTACTGTCACCGAAAGTATGAAATCTTACAATTCATTTAAAATAATTTGTTTTATTATACTTTGGACCTGGATCCCTTGGCCATTTTACTTGTATGACTTATAATGAAAATTTGGGATATCTGAACACTTTGTAATTGAATTATTTCCTTCCAACTCACCCCCCTCCTGACAGCTGATAGAATGGCCAGAAAGGAGGTAAGAAGTTTCATAGCACCTTTGTCTTCAAAAGCTAACACAGTAATTTTTTCTCCCAACATTATTAAATATATAATATGTTTATTATATCAGCACTGTATCTTTAGAATATCCAGCAAAAAAAAGCAAAAAATGACAATTATCTCAAAAGAAAAGATTCCATTCTCTATTCCAGAGAGTGAGACCTAAACAAAATTGCTCACATCTAAAATTTTTAATAGTTCCACAGTGTGTCCCAAAAGTCACCATACATAGTGAAAATGGGAATTGTAGCTAAATATACCTTTATTTCATAAATAAAGGTACAACCAAAATACTGATTATAAAATTTGACAAAATTTTTCCTTTGTAAGGAGACTTTTGGGATAACTTTTATAATTTTAAAATAATATTTTATAAACCAATACAAAGATATTTCATTATTGGAAAAATATAGGGGGAAAGCATTTGATAGAAAAATAAAAGAACTCCAAAAAGTGTCAAAAACATCTACTATCTACCTACTTTCAGTCCACCTGGCAATTTTTATGTGCAAATGGAGTTTTGTCATTTTTTTAGAACAAAAAGTGAAGAAAGGACCCTTAATATTTCCTTTCTAATCTCATTCAGTCAGACATTATCTACTGCTTGGTTATGATTTGCAAATAGAAGACTGCATTGGAACCTCTTATGCCCAATAGGCCACTTATATTGTGTAAAGTATGTGGATTTTGCAGCTTGTTTAAAACCTTTCTATAAAATGTAAAATAATATGCATTTATCCCTTGTCAATCTATCAAGTGTGGAGCTATCTCAAATGCCATCAAATTTACTTGCTTTTTAAGCATTTTAGAAATTTTTTGTTCTGTTACAACTCATGAGCTTGCAATCCTTTATGTTGGGATGCTTTTGTAAATTTTAAATCTTTATCCAAATTCTGAGATAAAGAAGCTGAGTGGAGTCACATGAACATTAAAAACTGGATTAAAAACTCCAGCTCTCACATTTACTGGTTGAATTACCTTTGAGGAGTCACTTAACCTCTCTGAGCCTTAATTTCCCTTACAAAGTCAAGATAAAAATGCTTACCATTTAGGATTAGATTTGTGAAAAGTACATAACACAGAGTAGATGCTCAGTAAGTCCTATTTTTAATCTTTTAAAAATCATGATCATAGCCCTAATTTCATATACTAGCCTACTAATAGCAGTTAGATTTGTTCAAATAGGTATGTAACATACATCTGCTGTAACCGTTCTTAGAAAAAGGGCCTCTTGCAAAATCTATGGCTAATTTAGACACACGTGTGCATGCACATATACACACACAATTGCACATACTGTATATCAATAGGAAAACTAAAGTTCTCCAATGATATAAGGAAGGCAATTGACCTCAGAGAGAGGAAAAACAGCCATCTACTTTTTTCCCCAGAATCCTGGCATACCTGCATTTGATGACTCATGAAAGAAATATGAGATGAAAAGCTGGAAAATGGATGCTGAGCTTACAGCCCTACAGCCAAGAATTTTGCCCAAGATCACATGTACAACTTATCCTCTTAACATGCATATCAAACCCAAAGAGAGTAATTGTCTAGAATATGGTAAAGGCCACCATTAATTCTGCATAAGTGATGCAAAGCAGCAATCAATACTAAGTTTAAGAAAGACCTTCCTGAATTCAATAAATGTTTTTTGTTGTTAATGTTGTGTATTCTCACTTTTAATTCAATTTTTAATTTTACTTGCACCATTCAAAATAGTCCAGCAGTACTATCTTTTGCTTTCTAATCTGTTGTAATATTTTTCTTTTATAAAGAAACCACAAGATTTTCTACCCAAGAGGAAAAAGATGTTTTTAAATGCTTCCCTTTTCCAACAGAGCTACGTTATAATGAATAAAAATAGTAGCACTATGTAAAGTATATAAATTTACTCAGTGTAGTCTGTATAATAACTGTGTTTTCTAAAAAGCAGGAAGGAAGGAAGGAAGGAAGGAAGGAAGGAAGGAAGGAAGGGAGGAAGGAAGGAAGGGAGGGAGGGAGGGAGGGAGGGAGGAAGAGAGGGAGGGAGGGAGGGAATCATAGCAAGTTTTAAAAAAAGAAACTGAAACTCCTCTAGGCATTTAACTGCATTCCCATAATTCCCATACAGTCAACTCTGAAATACGAATGTATAATAAAATAAAAATGCAAGGTATTCTTACTTAGAAAAGCATTCATGTCTTTTTTAACATATATTTTTTTAATCAAAAGCTAAATCACCTACAAGGTTTGGTTCTCTGAATGCAAACTTGTGAACCCCACTGCTTTAGTTTATATTTGGAGAGAAAATTGCTTAGCCGATAGCCCTCTTTTATTATCTTTAACACCAAATCTGCTACAGTTACTACTAAGAGGGCAACTTTATAAATTAAATAATTTTAGTATGATTTCTAGCGATAGGAAAATATAAGCCAATTTAAAATACCACAAAATTAACAATAGCACAGAGTTTCTATATTTTGTGGCAAAAGATGGAGTATTATATATTAGATTACTAAAACTAAATACTTGTTTATTTATAGCTGTAAAGAAGCAAGCATTGAAAGCTACAATCTTTTCTAAAACAAATGGTAAAACCTTTGTGTATAGCAGCGGTCCCCAACCTTTTCGGCACGAGGGACCAGTTTCATAGAAGACAGTTTTTCCATGGATGGGTTGTGGGGGTGGGGGTGGGAGGTGGGCGGCAGAGCTCTGCGGTGCTGGTCCTTAATATGTGGGGGATCGGTGTGGGTCAGCGGCCAGGTCTACAGTCAGTATCATTCTAAGGCCCTAAGTTAAGCTTATGAAGGCTCACCGTTTATATTCCAACCAAACATTGTTATAATGGAATCTGTGAGTGATTATACAAAATATGATTTATTGCTTAAAAATTGCATTCATGGCATTAAAACACAATAACAATTGCATATAAGAATATATTATTTATTTATTCTGATGTTCAACTCAAAGGCCCTAATCACATTCTATAATAGCTTATTTTTTATTAAGACAAATAGATTAGGACTAGAGATAACTCAAATGATTTAAGAAATTTTAAAAATCAAACAGCCTGATGTAAGTACTGGGAAGGATTTTCTGAAAATGCTGTTTCTCCTCTACCCTCTTTTCCAACTTAATTTTTCCAAGATGGAGTAGGAAAATGTTTACATTATCATCTACTATAACCATAAGAATTCACCAACTTGAAGAATTTTGTAATAATATGGTTTTCTATTACTGTCATTTTTGTCCTTTTCATGTTTTACAGACGAAATCCTGTCTGGTCCTAAAGGCTATAAAGCCCACGCTCATTCATGAACAATTCTGTTATTATAGAGCCTGGTGCAAATTAAATCAGCTGAACAGAGGTGTAATACTGACCCAAACCCATGAACATTTTCATGGAAAAAGGATAATCAGATTCCAGGCCACTTTTGTGGGCTTTCATGGAAATTCCTTTTAACAAAAAGTGATATAAAAATGATATTCACACAGCAAGGATAAGAGCAGCAACTAAAGGTTTGAAAAGCCCACCAGGAGAGAAAATTCAGCCCACTTATAATAAATCAACTGCTATATATTTTTCTGTGTTTGGTACCCAAAAAGAAGATGATATGAATCCATTTTCTGGTCAGATTCTTTTTAATTTTACAGATGAAAACTATCCCACTGTTTCCAAATGCTTTTTTATTCTAATGGTAAAAATAGCCCCCCAAAAGATGAGGTTTCACTGTGGATCCATTAACAAAATACACATTATTACAAAGTATAAAATATAACCACATACTTTAAAAGGAACTAATTGCTAACTTGGTTCTTTCAAACTTAAAATATTTTCATAATGTCATTAGTTAAATTATCAATATTCCCTCAGTAGGAAAATCTAAGATACCACAATTGCATCAGCGAATCCCATTGTTAGATAGATTTTATGCACACGGCACTTCTAAAGCAATATTGCTCTCATAATGAGTACCAACAAACCGGATTTGTTTGGCCAACTACTAACCTACCTAATTTAAAATTCTTACTTCTTGAAAGCATGATATAGATTATTCAAACGCTCAGTGAAATACAACAAAGAAAGAGGCTTTTGACAGACTAATCAAATTGACTTATAATAATCCCTCTATTTGGGAGGATAAGAAAAGTATGATAAAAGATCTTCAAACAAAGTTCTGATATTAAATGCTATATTCTACTTGTATTAATTGCTCTAAACAGGAACTTTAAAAAGAAGTGAAATTATATCATCCATCCAATATCCCATAACTGTCAAAGTATGACTGTTTTGTAGCTCATGTTTTTCTTAAACATACTTTTAAATATTTATTCAAAAATTTAACAAAATATATTCTCTTAATGGGCTTATTTTATTTATTCTTTCGGAAAAGAATGACTCATGCTGACACTTTAGAAAGATAATTATTTTGAAAAATATAATATACATAGAAATCTTACAAAGTATATTTTTACTTGAGGTGTTGACTGTTAACACTTACAAAGCTAGTTCTCCAATGAGTGAATTCCTTCTCTTACCTAGTAATAACATAGCCATTTTGGTTTTACTCTCATGCTCACTCACAAATATATTTATCATTTCTGAATGGGGAAGGTGTGCTTTTGAACTTTTGCACAATTGCCATGAAAATTAAAAGTTATTAATGTAAAAGTAGACTTCTTTATAATATTTTAAAAGACTTCGTGATCATCTAAACTTACGATTCCTAACATAGACTACTATTTACCTTTAAATTCTTAATTCAATCAGCTACTTATAGACTTTAACCCATTTCTAAAAGTGAAATGATTATATCACTATTTTTATTACCCCAAATTATTAATAGTCAGTTCTTACTTTACTCTTATAAAATACCTTATCAACTAGCTGCAGCTGTTTTTCTAAATTGAAAGAAAATACTGATTAATTATAGCATTGTGTCTCACTCATAGACCTGACCTTTCTGACTACTCATCATTCTGACTAGGTTAAAACAGCTAATGGTTTGCAACATAAGTTTAAATGTATGCACTCTAAAAGTTACAATCAAAAGAACACTATGAAATTATGGTATTTTAACCATTCCCTAAGTTTAAAGCCAAATCTTCCTTTAAAAGAATTATCCAATACTTGTAACTCAACTTTTATTACTTCTAAAGAGGAGGAGACAGTTGGATAATTAGAAATATGAAACAAAACTTTAAAGTAAGTTAGGTTAAAAAAGTGTTGTGTTGTGTCGAATGTGTTGAACTATGTCACTTATTGCCCACGAACATTAGGTATCTTTCTCTCCTGGTGTGTCAGCAAAGCCACACACATTCTTTCTTGCTACAAATCTGTAAATCTGGAAAGGAGTGAAAAACATGAATAGAAAATCTCTTTATAGAATAAAAAAAGCCTGCGGTGTTATTAAGGAGAACTGTAAGCCCTATTCTATTCATAGTAATTACAGGATCAGATCAGGTTAATGTGAGGACCTAGGTCAATAAAGTACTGTGGGTTCACTGCTTTAATCTCTTTCAGTCCTATAGTCTGCAGTGTTAACTGCGCTGCTTGACTCGCCAAATCACTATAGGTAACGTGGATGTCATGGGAATTTTTGGCATAGCGGAAATTTATATATTCAGTCAGTCACAAGTTCTAGAGGATTAAAAAAAAAATCTGATTTCTCAGAACAATTTGACAAGTTTTTTTCTCTTTCAAGTCAAATAATAAAGGTCAAATTTCATTTCAAGGTAATGCCATTTTTAGTCCTCTTTTCACAATAAAACCCGTTTCCTTATTAAATTTTTCATCTACCCATCATTCACAGAAGATATTACACAATCTTGATAAACATATAAATGAGGACTAAAACAGATTAGAATTTGGCCTCATGCACCTTGAGGTAATCTCTTTTTTTTTCCCCTTATGATTTTCTCTAAAATTTCAATGGAGGATGAATAACTGAAATTTAAAACTTGATATCTCATGCCTAGAGATAATTTGGTGGATTTTTCTTTTGAAAGTGTTTTTCAGGTTATGTTTCCCCCTAATATTGTGAAATTTTCTGCCAATCGAGGATCTGAAGCCCTTCATTGTAATTAGAGTATTTGAACTTGTAATTTGTTAGGGTTAGGATGATTTTTCTTTTTCGTTTCTTTTCTTTTTTTTTAGGGTTTTTGGGGGATTGGTACCAAGAGCATCTTATTCTTGGAAAAATTAAAGGACTTTATGGTAAATGTACAATTCTTTAAAGATTTGTCTCATTGTATAAGTGATCTATGTAATGCATATTTAAAAATGGGAAACACTAAAGTTTTGAAAATGAAATTACTCCTTTGATTTTAATATGAATGTAACTATGAAATATACATTGTGGTAATCACTTACCCTGGGTCAGTAGTCTTTGAGGGATTTTTTTGTCGTCTTCAGGGTTTGGTAACTGTTTTTGTTACTGTTTGCATCTTAAATTATTAGTCACTATAAAACAGCTTATATTCAAAACCTACACATACTAGACCTTGGGAGTGGCCTATATGAAGGGACACTGAAAAGTAAAGAGAAGAAAATAGGTGCACATGTGGTTGTATCCTCTCCTGCACACCAGATTTTGTGTATGTCACACTTCTCTTTGTCTCTCCTTCAAGTAAGTAGAGACAAAGAATTGTCTTTGGACAAAGAATTGTCAAAATACAGGGTATTAAGGTATTGTTGTTGTAATGGAATAGCCTACTCTGGATCCTAGTCATTTATATTTTCACTACTTAATCACTTAGCTTTTGTGCAGATTGCTAGGTAAATTATGTCCAGTGTGGGTATGCAAGTGTTTATGACTCCAGTATTAAAATAGGCACACCACTTGTCTTCCCCTCCAAGCTCCGGGAAGGTAGGAACGGTGTCCTCTATTTTCCCTTAAAGTTATTGTCAACTTATTAATTTGAATAATAATTATTACACACTATGAATTTTCCCTGAAATTGGAACAATGGTTTTTATTAACTTTAAATGTTTATCATGCAATATAAATAATTTAATTTATGAGTACAAAATAATACATTGAAAGTAAAAATTACTTTTTGCTATTAAAGTTAAATTTCAGAAACTTTTTGCTAGAACAAAGAAAAAGTTGTATTGTAAAGCAGAGATCATCCCAAGAAAGTTTTAAAAAATGGGTAAAAAAAAAAAAAACCTACCAAATATGTTAGTACTTGAATGATGTGAACTCTGGTAAACGCCAGCATGCAATATGGCAAAAACGAATCAATCAGTTCAGCTTAGTTCAGCCTCTGCAACTGGCCATCTGGCACAAAATCAACCGAATGTATCCCTGCATATTCATCTTCATTTTCACAAATGCTCAAGAGAATGTCATTCTAGGGCAAAATAAAATTAAATCACCATAATTTTTAAGACATCTTTTCTTTCATACCCTCTTGAGACTACTGTGTTTATATGTGAATATCTATTGCTGTGGGGTTGTTGCATATAATTCTTAGTTGAATATATTCTTTCTTTCCCAAAGTTTAAAAATAAAAAATTTAATTATAAAACATTTAATTTTTCAAAGAACGTTATTTCAGAAGAGAGAAACTTCTATAAATAGGTCAGTGTACTTTTAGCTGAGTCAATAGTAGATCAACAGACCTTAGCCACTTGCATAGAACTTAATAATTTCAAAATTGCACTAATCTTCAATGAAGTTGACCGAACATATGATTAGTTATTGTTCAACATGATCAAAATAATATAATCTTAGCTCACATTTCAATTTCTATTTACATGAAAGCAAAAACTTTGATTTGATTAAATGAAAGTTTCACATAATAATTATATCATTATATTAAATTAGTCAAATATTTTATCAAATCCTAAAGAAATAAGGCTAGATGTTACTGTGTAATTTGTATAATAATTTTGAAATTCTATTAAATGTTTATTTTTCAGGTAGAAGCTAAAAAACAGTTTGTACTTGGATTCCTTGAGTCATTTTGAATTAAAACATATATTAAAATATTAATTATTTTAATATCTGTTTTAGATATTAAAATAGATATTCTATTTTTAAGACTAATACTGAGCAAAGGACTGGATCAAGTTTATTGGTGAGTTTATTCAGTTACATTTGTCCTAGATGTGTCCCACATTTTATGCTTTGACTCTTTAAATGAAGTAAATGAATGTTAATTAACACATGAAAACTCACTAAATAAATCATAGCTTCAAGCAACCTTGTTTCCCAAATTATATTACTTGTTTCTCAAATTATAACAGACCTATACAAAACATTTAATTAAAAAAAGGTAATATTTAAATTCTCCTCACTATGATTTTGCTCATTAAAATAAAACTTTGCTAGAAGTTTTTAATTTTAAAAGGATGGACAATAATAACAGATTCCGTCTTTGTATATTGCTCTTTTTTATCATAAAAAAATTTAAATTGTAAATAATAATTCATTGTGTATTTGAGAAAAGAAATTTGTTAGAAAATAATTCCTAAGCCCTATGTATTATTATATAATATTCCTTTTGAGAATTATGTACTGATCTACATCAGTAGCAGTACTTTTTAAAAAAAATCCTGCAGCTTTTTTGTTTGTTTGTTTGTTTTAAAGGTGCATTGTACCTCTGGCAATGTTTCCTGAAACAATTTTATTATGAGCCAGCAAATGGCTTAGGATGTTTCTATAGATCTTAGTTTGCCTTTGTGTGTATGTGTGGCCTTCAAGTGGTGTTACAGTTTGCTGTGTTGTAAATTAACTCAGTTTGAAAGCATTCCTTTATATTAAAACACACAGGTAAAGGGGGGACTCTTCCCAGGCAAAATGCACCATCAGATTGAATGGACAAAAACATGGAACCACAGTCAATATTAAGAATCCTAGACTCATCACCCTCAATCTGCTCGTGTTTTAAAAAAAAAAAAAAAAAAACAGAATCAGGTTTACTGTGGCTTATTTTTCTGTTGCATCATTGATTCACAAATGTTGGCAAGTACATGCAAGTATAAAACAAAATGAAATTGGCTATAAAAGAGTTTGCATTTGTTTATCTACTTTGTGAATCACCGTACCCATATTCATGGAATCTTTTTAAGGCTTGAAACTTTGAGTTCATAAATCCTACAGGTTTTAATTTCTGAATGTTAAGTTTTTATCCTAGTGAAATTCAGTAAATATTGATGAATAGCTTACATTCATGTATTTCTTTTATATTTCTCATAAGCAATATACACAAACACTCTCTCACTTGATCCTCCCAGTAACTTGCAAAAGAGTATGTGCTTTTTCCCTTGTTTAAAAAGCAAAGAAATAGAGTCACAGAAGTTACACAACGCTCAAGGTTAACCTCTAGTGAGCGAGGGGAGCTAGATTTACAAAGGGCATATCTAGACTACTCGAATTTCCATGGTACCACGCTTCTGAGTGCTTCTACAAAGCCATCCCCAGAAATGAGTTTATTAATTCATAAACGCATTCACCTGCTTTTTCCATGAATCTCTGTGCTGGCTGCAGAATGAATGAGCTGCCACCAGCCAGTGTCCTCTTCCCGTTCAAGCACCACCACAACTACTTCTTGCCTTTTACAACTAAAATTTTTGAAAAAGTTAAAATGTCCTACTTTCTGTCTACAATCCAGTCACTCTTTTTGCCCCTCCGTCTGGCATCAGTCTGTAGCCTGGAGGAGCCATTCTCTTCTCTGTACCCTTTCAGCACAGGAAACACAGCTTCTCAGGTCACATCTGTGTCCCCCACCAGACTGAGCTTTCCAAGATAGGGATACCCACACTCTTAACTTGTGTGTTCATAGCTAGCATAGTGCCCAGCACATCACACACTTCCGTAAATGTTTGCCAAATGAAGGAATGAACAAGAGAATCATAATGATATGAAAAAGCCTTATTTTAAGAAAGGGACTGTCTTTAACTGGTAAAATATCTCAATAAACTGAGGTAAAAGTGAGAACTAAATGTATTTATTAGGCAGGAAAAGCTAAGGCAACAAGGTCAGAGCATAGCACAAGATGAAGAGGAATTTGGCTTTCACAAGAGAAATTGAGAAAGAACACACAGGGAGAAGGAGTGCATAAAAGGAGGTGAAAGGAATTGCTGAACTGGACCAGACCCTGGCAGTGTTAGCTTCCACTGGAAGCTGCTCATACTGCGGGAACATGACACACTCCGTCTTTCCCACTGCGCCCCCCACACCTTGTTTCAGCAAAATTTCCCATGTTCAGTATTGTTATATGTAAGGCTCTTCGTAAACCGTGAAAGAATCTGAGTTTCTTATCAGGCCTTACTTGATACAGAAAAGAGCTAGTAATAGTCACAGGAACCGATGACAAAATACTCATGAGAGCAAAAATCTACCAGAAATTTGACAGAATTTCCAGGTCAGTTTTGAATTTCTAGAAATACAGAAATGTGGATTCCAGCCAATTTTAAGGCAAAACTCGATATCTTAAGGAGATAAGAAACCCAAGCTGACATACAGGTTTTCATAATAAATGAACGAATGAAGTCAGGTGACATAAATGGGAAAAGAGAAGTTTGATTCATTATTCACACAAACATTCATTCATTCAGTAAACTTTTGATGGAGTTCAGGATATGCCACCCCAAAATATGGCACCTTGGCATTTGCAAAGACAGCAAAAGCTGAAAGTTCGTTCTAACCTTCCCCTTGCCCTTCTACCCTCAAGCAGGCCACAAAAAGAGTCTCTGACCTTCCTCTAGAGTTAGTAAAAAACCTTCATTCCAGAGGTGCCCACTCTGTACCAGGAAGAAAGGAACATCCTGATCTCCTAACACAAGGTGACACAGAGAAGAATCTGAACAAACAGACCTTACCAAGTTTCCCCCAGTTTATTAGCATTAGCGTATACGCTTTTGTCTTCTAATCATACTTCTGCATGACTGTTCATAAAAATATATGGTTGTCCCCATTTCTTTGGTCTTCATTTATAAAGGCTTCTGTCACATAAAGTATATTAAATAAATTTGTATGCTTTTCTCTTATTAATCTTTCTTTTATTACAGGTGCCTCAGGCGTGAACTTTGCAATGGGTGAGAAATCTTTTCGCCCCTATAAGTTTACTAATCACCAATGTATCCCGTGGCTAGAAACATAGCTTCAAAACAAGCATGGCTCACCTCTCATAAGCTGGCAGTACAGGGGATGCATAGATCAGGTCCGACAAATGCTACAGTAGGAGAAGATGTAGGATGTTACGGAAGCATATAAGAATAGCACCTAAATCTGACTCAAGTTATTAGGAAAACTTTCTTGTAAATGACGTCTAAGCTGAAAACTGAGAGCTCAAGTCGAGGGATTGGTAAGAATAATCCAGGCAGAGGAAACAGCCTATCTGAAATCCCAGAAATGAGAAGGAGCCCACCTGGCACGTTGAGGATTTGTAAGTAAAGCTGGAAGGCCTAGAAAGAAAGCTCAAATTGGTGAGAGAGCCCAGGGACAAATGGTGAAGGACTTGTAAGTGATGTTAAGGAGCTTGTCCTTTATTTTGAAGGTGACATGGAGTCATTACAGAGTTTTAAATGTGTTACGTGGTGAGATTTTTGGGAAATACTACTTGGGCTGCAGTGTAGAGATAAGATTAGAGGGAGGCAAAGTGCAGGTGGATAAATCAGTTGGATTAATTAGTAATCCAAGTGAGAGAAAGCGATGAGTGAAGTAGGGAGGAAATGATGTGCATTGAGAGAATTTTAATAATTTGAGGGAGACGGAGAGCCAGTATTCACGACATTGGGTGATTAACTGGATATGTACATGGGAATGGTGAGAGAGGTGTCCAGGATGACTCACAGGGCTGGGAAACCGGGTGCTGCCCTTCACTGCTAGAAATCATAGGAGCAAGAGCATGCTGGGAAAAAAAATAATAGTTTTTTTTTAGATACATCGAGTTTGATGTTTATATGAGAAACGCAAGTGGAGGTCTCCAAGAGACACTTGGATACCAAAGAAAGTTCAGAAGAGAGATATGGATGTAGATTTGAGAGTCATAAGCAAATATATGGTACTTAAGGCCAAAGAGTCATGAGGTCATCCAGGGACAAGTGACAGCGGGTAGAACGCAGGGCCTTGGCATCACCTCTGAGGAAAACCTACATTTGAGGGAAAGGCAGCAAAAACAAAGGCTGCAAACCAGTCTGAGATGAAGAATTTGAGGAGATCAGAGATCAGAGGAAATCAGGGCATAGAATTGTCTGGAGAGCCAAGAGAAAGGATTCTGAAAAATGAAGACATGAGCCACAATCCCCACCCTCACTCGGAGGTCAGTAGCATTAATCCTGAAGGATATCCACAGGGTTTTTCTGTCAAGAAGGCATTACTGACTTTTCTGAAGGTGTTTCAGTGAGTTAAGCTGGAAAACAATTCAGCGTGTTGAGGAGTGAGAGGAAGATGAAGGTGCAAGCTAACAGCTGCTCGTCTATGAGGAGGAGAGCAGACGCTGGAAGGAATGTGGGGATTTGTAATATAAGAAAAATTTGAATCTGTTTCAAAGCTGATAGGAGGAACTTCTAGAGAAGGAAGATGAAGTAGAGATTATCAATGGCATAAAAATCCTCCTATTTAGGCAAGAAAATACCCCACAAGAATTGGGACAAAAGGAACTAGGAAAAGAGGAAGACTATATAGCAATGGAAGTGGGGTGGGGAGATGAGGACATTCCTGCCCAAAGACTTCTAATTTTTTTGAGGAACAAGAGCCAGGGATCATCTGCTGAAGTAAGGAAAGGAAGGAGACAAAATGGGGTTTGCTGGGATCAATCTTGAAGAATGCTGACGTGAAATAATAGTTGTGGAGACAGTAAACACTGACTGAAGGAAGACAGGAGTACTACAGTGCTGAAGGTGTAGGTGAGGGTGGAGACCGCACATTTGTGTGGTATTCTACCCAATTTATTTTCTCCAGCTTAGGAACAGGTATCAAAATGGCAGATTCTTAAACTAATTCGGGGGGCTAATTGCCATATGAATGCAATCAAAGAAAAACAGGATAAAAGGTTCATGATTTTGCCAAGAGAATAAAGTGGTGAGCAATGATGTGTCAGCAGAGCCAGACACACAAGCACCTTTCACCTTCCCCTCAAGAGGCTTCAGGGAGAGTAGGAGGGACCAAGATATCCCCGATGCCATACATTCTACTCATTTGAAAATAATTTTAAAATTGTGAGGGCATTTATTTTTTTTGGAGGGGAGAACTAATTACCTCCCAGGACACATTACCTAAATAAATTGTGTCTCTATGACTGTATAAAATTTAGTTCTATTTGTTTAGGAAATGGACAATAAAGAAAACCAGTTATCAATTTCCTCTTAGCCATGGAATTAGTTTATCAAATGCATTTCCATAGGCCTTTTTAGAGTATCACCTGTTTAGCACTGTTCAACATGAAATAAAGTAAAAGCTGGACTCTGCTAGGCAAACAAGTTTGCATTTTTAAAGCATTTACTAGACCTATCATTAATGACACCAGTTAATACTGAAGGTATTGAGGATGACTGTAACTACTGGATCCCATAATTCTGATTTTATTTATTTGCTAATTAAACAAATGCAGTGAGCCTTGTTGCTGGGGGCACAAAGATGAAAAATTCAGTTCTTGCTCTCAGATTGCTCATGGAGAGAACAAAGGTAAACTAACGTTTTCAATAAGTGCAATAATGCTACGCATGATGTGTGAATAGGACAAAGGAAGAAAGCCTGACTCTGCCTCATTAATGGAATCAAGGAAGGTTTTCATTGTGATTCTGAATTCATTGCACAGTTAAACTTACTTATTTTTAGTTATGCACATAGATATGGACACATTACAAGGATGAGTTGAGATTATATCCTGAGATTCTTAGCATAGTAAATACTGACAAATCTGGACCCATAATTCAAATATCACAATATTCTATTGTTTATGTGTCTGTGATACCATAAATCAATCACCTAAGCTTAACCTGAAATAGGTTTGCAAAAGCTTAACATCATATTCAAAAATCAGGATTAATCTTTCTGTGTTACATTGTTGTTTGATTACAGTCAGCCATCTGGCATTTTTGAGTTATGGTTGATCGTAGCATTGCAGGGAGAGGCAGAACCCATAGCAAATCTGCCCTTGCAGAACACTATATACTAGGATTGCAAGGTGCTGTACATAAGAACAATGCAAATGGCATAACTAAGAACAATTAAATGGGATTTTTTTTTGCAATCTTTATTTCAAAGCTTATGTTCCTATGCTGTAGGTCAAGGAAGGTACTAAATATATAATTCTCTGTCCATTGTTATTCAGTGTTTTTAAGCTCATCTATAACCAGCTTATTAAAAAGTACAAGGGAAACATGAAATGAGCTGGTAGAGCAAATATTATATTGGAAAACATTTATTAAATACAGCATGTTATCAAGATAGTTGAAAATACATTAAGTCAGATTCTGCCTAAGCACTAGTAGAAAATTTGACACTTGATGTACTACATTAACTCTTTCATGGTAAGGTTTAGTGAGTTATTTCTTTAGTCCTTGTGCATTAGTGAATATACCTCATAAAACTGCCTTCATCCAATGAGACTTGAATCCTCTCACCCATTAGTAGAGGCTACTATTTTGACAATGAGTTGTGATTTGTGATTTCTTGAAAGGAACTAATCTGGTCCCTTGAACATCTTGCATTCTCAGTTTCTATAACTCAACTTTTAACACTGATGAAAAAATCATGCAGTTGTATCAATTTGTGAAAAATAAATTCATAGTTTTCAACCTCAGTTGGGCTCTCAACTCTTTCTGGTACAGTTCCATCTGTTTAAACAGCTTTCTTGACCATTTGCCACAACTATATTTTGTTAGATACAATTGGCATACAATGAACTGTACATAGTTAAAGTGCACTATTTCATAACTTTTGACATGTGTAAGCACCTGTGAAACCATTGACCATAATCAAGATAATGGGCATACCCAGCACCCCTAAAAGTTTCCTTGTACCTTTTGGTATCCCTTCCTGCCTATTCCCTCCATCCCCAGGCAAACACTGATCTGTTGATCTGTCATAATATATTACTTTACATTTTCAAGTTTTATATAGAGGACTCAGTACAGTATGTACACTCTCGTTCCTGGCTTCTTTCACTCCACATTATTATTATGAGATTTGATTATGTTGTTCTGTGTATTAATGACTTTTTTTTGTGATGAGTTGTGTATTTTATTTTATTAATAACCCAAAATTTATTTACCAATTGAACTGTGGATGGACATTTGGAGTTTTTCAACTTTTTGTGTATTATAAGCATAGCTGCTATGAATATTCATATACAAGTCTTTCTATAGACATATGTTTCCATTCTCTTGCAAAAATATCCAGGAGTAGAATGTCTGGATCATATGGTATCTGTATATTTAGATTTTTAAGAAACTGCCAAAATGTTTTCCAAAGTAGTTGTATCATTTAAAATTCTCATCGGTTTTCTTTTGATTAGTGTTAGCATAGTGTTGATATATTTCTTCCCATCCTTTAACTTTTAACCTATTTGTGTCTGTATATTCAAAGTTGGTTTCCTATAGGCAATGCATAATTGGATCTTTCTTTTTATCCAGTCTGAAAATCTCTGCCTTTTAGTTGGGGATGTTTAAACAGTTTACTTTTAATGTGATTATTGATATGGTTGTGTTTAAATCTACCATCTTGCTGTAGGTTTGCTATCTGTGTCATCCGATTTGTTTATTTTTTCCCCTTTTTCTTTATTCTTCTGGACTAATGTAGTATTTTATTGATTATACTTTGTTCACTTTGTTGGTGTATAACTAATTTGTGTGTGTGTGTTTTAGCAATTGCTTTTAGTTTATAGTACATATCTTTAAGTAATCACAGTCTACCTTCAATTAATATTAGAAAGCTGTATAAACAATATAAGAACCTTATAACAATATAGTAAATATTTGCATTTATTCCCTCACAACCATTGTACTATTGTTTCATACACAATTTTTCTAAATATGTTATAAACGTCACACTACTTTATTATTACTTTTCTTTACACAAGAATTGCCTTTTTAAGATATTTTTAAAATAGGAAGACAATTCTTTTATATTAAGTCACAAGTTTAACATTTCTATGCTCTTCATTCCTTTGTGTAAACCCAGATTTCCATTGGGTGTCATTTGCCTTCAAACTGAAGGGCCTTTAACATTTCTTGTCTTGTAGGTCTGATGGTTATTAATATTTTCAGCTTTTATTTGCCAGAAAAAGGTTTTGTTGTATTGTTATTCTGAAAGATATTTTAGTGACAGTTTTTCTTTCAGTACCTTAACAAAGTAGCTCCACTGTCTCCTCACTCGCATTATTTCCACCCAAACATCTGTGGTCATTCTTACAAAGCAAACTACAGCAATCGCAGGCTCACCTTCTTTTTGTCCCCTCTCTGAAAGAAGAGATTATTGTATTTCTTCACCTGATGTCCCATGTCTGAAAATCATATTTCTTATATTTTGTCCAGTTTTTTAATTATTTAAAGCAATAAGGTAAATCCAGCCCCTATTACCCCATCCTAAGCAAAAGCAGAAGTCCACAATTGCTAAATCATCAACATTTTCTTCAGGTTTCCTACCCCACCTCCTTCTCCCCACTGCCCCTTAAGAGACAACCTTACTCAAAGCCTTATGTATAGTTTGTTAACTTCTTGTCTCTACATTCTACAACTTACCTAAATTAGTAACCACTTTTTAATTTCTCCCCTTCCTTCCCCTAAACCCTATGTTCTCAGGTCTGCCAGGGTCTGTAATTTCCAGTCAACTCTTCCATTTGTGTCTTCAGCATCTTCCTCTGTCCTGGCTCTTTTCGCCTGGCTGATCCTTCTCAAGTCTAGTTCCTCTGTGAATGTTATTCTCCAGTTCTGTCTTTAGTTGTTTCTTCTAACCATATAGATTCTTCTCCATGGCATCAGCCTACTCACACTGGCATAACAGAACAAAAATCCTATGCATCCCTGGTGTCTCCTCCTCTTCTTACAAGGACATTCATATTGAATTAGGGTCCCACATATTTTATGTCATTTAGCCTTGATTACCTCCTTAAAGGTCCCATCTCCAAATACAGTCACATTGGAGTTAGGCCTTCAATAAAAGGATTTTGCAGGGACACAATTCAGTCCACAACACTGATTGACTTCACCCTTGCCCATTACTTCAACTGCTCACTACGCCCAAATCCAAATCTCAACTCTAACCTTTTTCCTGAGCATCAATCTGCACGTGTAAATCTCTATTACACATTTTCCCTTGCATATATACCTATGCTTTACTCAATCTGTTCAAAATTAAACTTCGTTATCTACTCCCTCCACACCAAGTTTCCTGGATTCACTTTTTTAGTGAATTACATCACCTGTTATCCAGCTACCTACTAGAAAATGTGGGAGCCATCTTTTGCCCTCCTGCTTCTCACTCACGACATTCAAGTGTTGACGAACTCTTATCAAGTCTATCTCCTTACTATCCTCTGAATTTGCTTCTTTCCCTTTGTTGCCACTGTTAGCACCTTAGTTCAAAAAATCATGCATTCTAATTGGGTTGCAATGTATTTTGCTCTGGTCTCATCTCCTTCTAATCATGCTCTACTCTCCTGTTGTGATAATACCTTTAAAAGACAAACTTGAATATATTATTTGCATATTAACAGTCTCCACAGATTTCAGACTATCTTTGACATCAGGATAAATCCAAAGTCCTTAACATGACATACAAGGCTCTTTCATGACCTGGTCACTGCATGCCTCTCTAACTTTTCTCTGCACTCCTGGTTGTTCCCAACTTTCCAACATCTATGCCCTATATTCTATAATGAATTATTTGCAATTTATCAAATGTAGCTTGCTGTTGTAAGTCTTTGTGACTTTGCTCATGTTACTTTCTCTGAAGTGTTTTTTGCTTGGCTAACTATTTTCTTCCTCAAAATTCAACACAGAGGTTATTGCTTCCCAATCGGTAGTTACTGAGCTGCCCAGCTTGGAATAGCTTCACCATTATAGGTTTCCATGGCATTCTGTCTTTTCCTTTATCATATCCCTAATGATTTTAACATTTACTTGCCTGGTCCTCTGTTAGACATAAACTTCTGGAGAGTATAGATTCTTTCTCTTATTTCTCCATAACCAGAACCTAGTATAGTAGCAGTTATAAATAAAAGTTTGTTGAAGAAACACCTTAATAAATAGAGGAATGTGCTTGATTCCATTGACCTACAGACTCATTTCTTATAACTACAAAACATCTAGAATACATTTTCATATGCTGCACAACAAATATGTATTTTACCTTTCTATATTGGGAAAATAGTTACATTAGAAAATGTGTTATTGAAACGGTACCAATTAAGTGTTAGTCAACCAGAGATAACACGCAATAACTTTACTCTCATGCAGGAAATTTCTTCATCTTAAACTATAGGTCAGAGAGTTATTCAAAGGTAGATAGCTAGAAAGACATTCAAGTTGATGTGGTGCAGTTAGACACAACACTGAAGCTTTTAAAAGACTATTCATCCAGGTTTAATTTTCACATTAGCTGGCTCATTACTTGATCCCAAATTCTCAAGAAATACTGTTTTTTGTAAGGCCTCAAACTCCCTTAAAATCTTAGCTCCTGATTAAGATCTCAGTGTTATCCAATCCCAACTCAGTAATACTTTTTCTACTACTTTTTTTTTTGTCAAGCAACTCTTCTTTCCAAAATGCTGCCCAAATGCTTTCCAGACCCAACAGCTTCTTTTCTCCTGCTCCACAGCTTCCCAGATATTCACAGTCAACATGAGCATTTCTTTACCCATCTGTGCTGTTCTTGCCTTTAGTCTCCTCACTCACTTTGAATCCCTTCCTCATAATATGTTCTTCATATTATCTTCCAACTCCAAGTGTAAAGTTGCTCCACTCCAGGTAAAAATCATCGCTATCACATAGGCTGCCTGGCACAGAAGTCCTCCATAGAACAGAGCACTGACATTCTGAAACCTAAATAATACTATGAATATTCCTGCTTAGGGAAGCTCTCAATCTCTATGCAAATTTTGCAGAAGGACATTTTCAGCACACCCTGCTTTGAGTGTGTGAATCATAATGAAAGTCAGTGCTGACATCAATTATGCCTAACTCTTTCCCCAGGCATAGGGCTGTTACAGCCGCAGACCCACTCTGACAGTCAGAATCACTTAGAGACTTATGTTAACTGTGGCAAATCAGGCCTTGCAGCCCTTCACTTACTTGAGAAGCTAGCAAAGTTTCCATTACTCATGCTGTCTGTAGCCTCTGAGACCAAACCAGGTCTTCAGCGTCAACAGGACGTTACCATTGTTACTTCTCTGACCTGGGCCCCTCGTCCCCCCTCTGAGATTTAAGTTTTTGGTTTGATACTAGAATTCTATAGGGCTCGTGTCTTGTTGTGGTGGTTGATTTTATGTGTCAACTAGGCCTCAGGGTACTTGGATATTTGATTAAACATTATTTCTGGGTGTGTCTGTGAGTATATTTCTGGATGAGATGAGCATTTGAATCTGTAAACTGGGTAAAGCAGATTTTCCTCCTCAATGTGGGTGGGTATCATCTAATCTATTGAGGCCTAAATAGAACAAAAATGCAGAGGAAGGAATAATTCACTCTTTCTCTCTGCATGACTCACTGAACTAGGACATTGGTCTTCTCCTATCCTGAGGCTGGGACTTGCCCATCGACTTCCCTGGTTTCAGGCCTTTGGACTCAGACTCGAACTACACCACCAGCTCTCCTGGTTCTCCAGCTAACTGAAGATCAAAGGACTTAGCCTTCATACCCATATGAGCCAATGCCTTATAACGTGTTTATGTGTGTGTGTGTGTATATGTGTGTATATATGTGTGTGTATATGTATGTGTGTGTGTATATATATATATATAAAATCTTCTCTTGGTTCTATTTTTTTGGAAAACCTTCACTAAGACGCATGCTTAATCTAGACTTTATTTCTTCATATCCGTGTCCTTATCTTGACAAATAAATGTGCCTACTACTCCATACCGGGGCCGTATTTGCTCTTGCCAACACCTTCTTTTCCATTTTCCCATTTTCATTAGCCATCTGCAGTCTGACTTCTCTAATACCACAAGCCTGCCTACATTACCTTGTCCCCCTTATTATGATTCTCTGCTTCCCCTCATGCAACTTCTAGTGAGACCACTAACTGAAAGATCATTCACCTCTCCCTTTGATCTTCAGATGCTGAGGTCTCTCTATTTAAAATGGATACTCCCCCAGGACTGTAACTATTTCTACTCTGCTAAGACCTAACTTGTTATCTGCTCCCTCTGGTCTATAATGAGTATAATGTATAATTTGGAAACCAGTCACTGCCCAATCCCCAAAAGTTAGATAATGCATTTTAACAAAATACCAGTCCAAATTTTTTAAATGAGCATATCATCAGTAAATTTAAGGGATGTCAGTGTGATTTAGTTCTTGAGAATAAAGTACAAGATATGATAGTTTGCTGAGTACAGTCTACAATTTAAAAAACTAATAAAAAAGTGACCTTTTCAATTTAGAAAACTATTTAATTCTCCCTATTTAATTATTTCTAATATGGCACTAATTACTTGGTGTTTTATATTTTTGTACTTGCAAGCAACAAAATAATGAAGAAGCCTTACAATAAGGAATAATTATTCATTAACAGTAAAAGCTTCTATTTAAAACAATTTCATTTCAATATATGTATACATGTAAATAAAGTGGATATATGTGTAGACATACTTAAAACTGATCTAACACCTTTGACATGTTAGTTCCTCTTTCAGTAATACAGAGATGTGTATGTGTGTGTATATATCATTAAGTTAACAATGAATTTTGCATTGCTATAATATGTTGGACTCTACTAAACACAAATATCCTGACCTACTGAAAAATCATAGACTAACATAAGTACTAGAAAAAGTAAATTGCTTAAATATTCTGGTATAAATGATTTTTATAACATACAAGGTAAATTATGATCTGTAGAGATAATAACTAAATATTAGTCTCTCTGATTGCATTTTCTACCCTTAAAGATTTGGGGCTTCTTCTTGGTTTCTAGTATCAGAGATATGCAGTTGTCTCTCACTTTGTATAATCTTTCTAAAAAGAATTCATTAATAGCCATAAACCCTCAAGCTGAGTTTTCTCAAGTTCTTAACAACAGGGATAAGGAAAGAAAGGCAGTGTGAGAATGTGAGTAAAGAAAAGGAAAGAAGAGTGAAAAGAGACTGGAAGGAACTGTCATTTGTTAAAAGCCTACCATAAGTCAGGCACTATGTTGATTCATAGTTATCTTATTTAATCCACAAAACTACCTTAGCACGTATTATCTCCATTTTGTAGTGAAGAAAACTGAAGCCTAAAGATGAAAACTAACCTCACAAATGACATGGTTAAAGTGTAAAAGAAGCCAAAATGTAAACCTAGCTCTCTCCCATGATACAGTCCATGCCCTTTCCACAAAACTGTTTTTTATGCATATTCATACATAATTCCAATGTACATCCAATATACATATGTAGATCCATATGTAAAACCAATATACACATGTATATACAATATTTAATATAGATAAGTAATCTTGATTAGAAAATAGATGTGTACTACCAACCAAAACAATAGATGAGTTTTGCTGATAAATACATTCCTCTATTCAACACCTATTTACCAGGTGGTACAATAGTTGTACTATCATTGAACTGTGCTAGCCTCTGGAAATACAGAAATGAAAGGAAGCCTTGACCACAAAGAGCTTTACAGTTGAGAGGAGCAGAAAGGAAAGCAAACCCACAATTTCAATGCAGTATGATAAGCACGGGGGTGGAGATACATACAAACCCCAGTGGGAAAGTCAACAGCTGGCTTGGAGATGACCACAGGAATAAGAAGGGATAGAAAGTGTTAGGAGATTTCTTGGAGGTGATGTTCAGACTCACAAAGGACAGACAGAAATCCCCCAAGGGGAGAAAAAGTGGGAGGACCTTTGGGATGGGAAGACAACACGTCAAAGACACCAAGGAGAGAAGGAGCCAGACCGTGAAGAAATGTGGTTTGATCCATATGGCAGATAGGAGTTCTTGACACAGGCAGAAGTGAAGGAGGACTCCCACTTGGTTGGTTTGGGTGACTGGGTCAATTATGGTGCCATCTTTTGGGGAGCAAAGTTGATTACGGCATCGCTCTGCTATTTAAATAAATCTTAAATCTCTGAGCATGATCTACAAAACTTCGGCCAATGCCAGCCTCTTCTTCAGTGATGTTCCTACCTTTACCATGCACCCCATTTCTTCCCAGTGCCTGGTCTTCACACCTACAGATCCTTCTCCTTGGAACAATCTCTCCACACCTACCCTTTCATACCTACCCTCTCAGCCTAAATGGTACCTACTCAGGAAGTCTTTCTATGGCCCCCAGATTGGGATAGATTGCCCCATTATATATTCTCATAACATACCTTCAACTTTAACTATCTAACCCTTACAACAATTAAAATTATAAAGTAATTTTGAGTAGTATGTACTCAATACCCATCTGTCAAAATACAGTATCTGTTTTGGTCACTGTTTATCTGTAGTGCCTACTCCAACATTAATTATTTCTGAGGACCCCATAAGTCTATGGAGTGGCAGACTGTGAAAAGAATATAGAAGGAGTTTGGGAGTAGGATGAGAGTTTGGGGGTAAACATGAGTATATGGTATCTGTGGAGCATCCATGTGGAAATGTTCATAGAGCAACTTGTCTTTCTAAAATTTCAGAATTTGTGTTTTAACATTCAGGTGGGACCTCTGGGAAGAGCACAAATTTAAGAGTAGTTGGTAAATAGAGGGTACCCGTAAGTATGGTAATTGATGAAATAACCAAAATAAATGAACAAAAGGGAGACAGGAAACATCATCACGAGGCCCAAAAGCATAGAAGGGGCAGGTAAGAAGTGAGACCTAACCAGAGATGCCTGAGAGGCAGGAAGAAAACTGGGGAAGTGGCATCAGGCAGTCAAGGGGAAAAAACTTCCTAATAAGGAAAATAGAGTCAGTAATGCAAATACCCTTTTTTGTTCACTTGAAAGGAGTCAAGTAATGAGGTCTGAATTCACAGTGTTGGATTTTGCAATTCTGAGGGTCACTAACAATTTAAGAGATGCCTTCTGGGAGCTATAGGGAGAAAGTCCAGGGCAGTAATTCATGTACTCAATCATGTAGCCAGTCTTATTGACTGTGTACTAAACACAGGGCTTGCTCTTGTTGGTGGCGACACAACAATATATAAACAGGAATGCTTCCTATCTTCATGGAGTTTAATGCACTAAGATGGCATAATTTTAGCTTTGCAGCAATGCAAGTATTTTAATCCTTATTTTCTTATATTAATATACTCCCAGCTGCTTCAAACATTTATGTTGCCTGCCTGGTCCCTAGGGGCACGGGTTATAGACTTCAGAAATAATGTAAAAGTGTTATAATCAGTTATAATTGTACATGTAACTATACATATAAACAGAACTACTCCAGTCAAAAAGATCAAGGAAGTAGTGAGTCAGGAAAATTAGAGATGACAGCAATCAAAAAAAGGAAATGTTTTGCTATAATCAAATGGGAAGATCCTCAAAATTGGGTGAGTAGGCACAGTGAAAACAACAAAAGAAAAAGTAAGTGAATATTAACAACCACTTCCATCTCTATGGTTTGAGAATAGGAGAAGAAACAGCATCCAAATATAGCAATATTTAATAGGAAAGTTTAAAATTTTTGCACATAAAGAGGCAATTTCTGCCTCTAATAACTTCCATCCACCCCAGTTCCTAAACGGGGACCTATCTTGGCCTGTGGCAGATTGAGCGGGCCTTGTTCTGGGTACCCCATTGAAGGAACACACACAGCTAAGGGGATCCCCCATGGCGCTACCCTCTGGCTTCTCCTCTGATTTTATCTAATGTTTCTAGCTCTTACTCTAAAGCAGTTAAAGAATGTAAATAAATCAACCATATTTCCTCACCGGTGTCCTCAAATTTTTGCCAACTGACCCACCTACACTCCCTGAGATACTGTGGAGGTCTGAAACAGTTCTTTCTTGAGCATTCCTTCCCAAAATCCATTACTTGGTAATAAATTGTACTTTTTGACTTTTTTTTATGAAATGAGGAATTATTTTTGTCTATCTTTTTGTTTCATTTCTAGATATTTTATCTATTTTTTTAAATAACAAAAATTTTCTTTTGAGATGGTAAACCAGAATATTTATTTATGGAATACCATCTGGTGCCAAGTTACTTGCCAATAGAAAGGTGACAAACATAGTTATATGCTAGTTTTGACTCAATAAATTATTTATGATGTCTTTAGTAGCCATTAGAACAATAAAAAAGGTTACCTTTACCTTATTGTGAAGTTTTATTTTAAACCTTTAAAAGAGTACTTATCAAATTTCCAGATTATTTAAATTCTGGTAATTGTTTAGCATTTAATATGCAGGATGATAACATTTCACTAGAGAAGAAGAAATATTGCTAAATAAAAGCAGGAAGAAGTCTGAGGGCCTTGCTTCTTTTTATCAGCTGCAAGGTAGCTGGTGAAATCCTCTGAAGGAAGAATCACAGTTTTGTCTTTCAATGTATTTGACCATTTTCCTTATCTTTTCTTTATTATTTTTCTTCATTCCTCTCACTGCTTTTCCCTAATCATGCTTAAAATCCTGCCTCTCTTCCTAGTTTTCTCCTAATCTTCAGAGTAAGATTAACTGGTATAGCAAGAAAATTAGAATTTGGGGAAATAGACAAAATAATTTTTGTTTGTATTTTACATAGGTTTGCACTCAAGAGCTTTCTATAGATTTTTTCTCCTTGCATTACTGTTGGGGATTAGGAAGGAGTCCTCTTGTCTTATAGTTTTGCTATCTGGAAAGCCAGTGCCAGTTCAGATCTCCACCAAAATTTAAAGGGACTTTCCCAGGGAAACACAGTCAGTATAATTCTTCCTAAGGAAAGTCAGAAGGACGTAGGAGATATTATTAGAACAAGGTGAAAGGCAAAAGTCTAAAGTAGCTTCCAATAACTATCTCAGCGATAGGTCAAGACCAGGGAGAATGCTTTATTAGACCATCATGATATTCTCCACACTGAATATCTCCAGACTAGTTCCCAAGGAATCATGTCTGAATTTTAGGGAAAATTGGCTATAGAAAAGTAGCTGGAAAAGGCTCCAAAAGCCCTGTTGGGTGAGCTCTCCATTATACACGGAGAGCACAAGGCAGCACTGCACAGTGTCTTGTGTCACAGAGGGCCTCATTAATGTGGAAAGGGCTGTTCTTCATTAGGATCCAAGACTGAGCCCAGAATGGAAACAGTGAATAAGCCAGGAGCCATACCCTACCTCACCCTCAGCCCCGATCTCCCTGGACTGGGAAGGGCAGCAGGCTTCAGCAAGCACCTAGTCATTGGGAATAATGATGGCAGCAATCACAGGAGCAGCAGCAAGAGCAGCTACTGCCACAGTGAGCCAGAGCAGGTGCAGGCAGGTAGCAGTGACCACCAAGCGCCAGTTCTCCAGAGCACAAGAGCTACCTCTGGGTGCCAGGTGGGAGGAGTTGGTGAAATATGCTGTTTTCAGAGTTAAAGGAAGTCGATTATGAGAAACTAATTTCTTTGAGCATGACTCTATCTTTGCTTCTATGGTGTTAAGTCCTTTGGAAACACAGGTTACATAATTTACTTAAGGTTTGTCATTCTTATTTTAAGTCTCATGAGGATTAATGATTGCAGCAGCCAACACTGAGTACCTACAATGAGTTGTCTTTAAGCTCTGTAGCATACTACCCATTACTGAGAACACTCAGGGTACTATGCTTAGTTCCTGTGCCTTATCTCATTTGTCCTTTACAATAACCCCATGAGGTGGATATCAGTCCTATCTTCATCTCATACATTAAAAAGAAAAGGCATAAAAAGTTTAAGAAACAGGTCCAAGTTTACTAAACTAACCCAAGACAGGGTCAAACTTCAAATCTGGTTACTCTGGCCACAGAGCCCAAACTCTCAACCACTTTATTGTGCAGGTGGGGGCTGGAAGTTGGCAGAATTGCCATACACTTGGAATCGATTTCAAAAGTAGAAGAAATCCAAGATATAGAATTGAAGATGGTAGCTTTAAAGAGGAAAGGAAGTGAGTTCACCTATTCTAGTCCTATCCATCAACTCTTGGAAGGATTACTGAAATAAGGCCCTAATGTATTTCCCACTTTCTACTCTTGCCTTTATAATCTAGTCTCCATACAGTGGCGAAAGGTATCTTTTTTAGAGTGTAATAAGATAGTGACCTTCTTAAAATGTTTCAAAGACTCCCTACTGCCTTTTTTTTTTTATTTCAGCATATTACAGGGGTACAAATGTTTAGGTTACATGTGTTGCCTTTTCCCCCCTTCCCCACCGGAGTCAGAGCTTCAAGCGTGTCCATCCCCCAGATGGTGCGCTTCACACTCTTTATGTATGTATGTGCCCATCTCTTCCTCCCCCCTCCTATCTGCCTAACACCTGAAAAATGTTATTCCTATATGTCCACTTAGGTGTTAATCAGTGAGATCAACTTGCTGGTGAGTACATGTGGTGCTTATTTTTCCATTCTTGGGATACTTCACTTAGTAGAATGGGTTCCAGCTCTATCCAGGAAAATACAAGAGGTGCTATATCACCATTGTTTCTAAAGTCCAGCCTGGACTCCATGATCTGACTTGTGCTTCCCAAGTCATATTCCTCTCCTACCTCTCTCTCATTCCTTCACCGTGCTCCATCCACAGTGACATTCATTTGTTTCTCAAAAGATCAAGCTTGTTCCCACCTTGGGCTGTTACACTTGTTCTCCCGCTGCCAAGGCTGCACTTCCCTTGCAAGCTCCTCTCCATCCTTTAGATTTGAGAGGAAATGTCATTTCTAGAGAGCCCTTCCCTGACCACCCTTTCCGACGTATCTCTATCTAGCTCTCTATCACGTCACCCTGCGTATTTTCTCCATAGTATTTATTCTGATCTATAATTATCCTGTTTATTGGTTTCCTTGTTACCACCTGTCCTTCCCTCCATCTGTCCTTTCCCATTCCAATCCTCCCCATACAATAAAATGAAAGACGGTCAAAGCAGGGCATTGTCTTTTCTTATATACTGACTGTCTTGCCATATCTACAAAATATTAGGCACTCTATACAAATTTCTTGAAAGAATAAATGAATACATATTTAATGTTTATTGTATGACTTTACATTTATACGGTAAGCTCTTTGCAGGCAAAGACCACATCTTATTTGGAGAGGATTTGATACAGCATCCTGGAAAGTACTATGTGATGACAGATACAATAAATGTTATTATAGATTTTGAAAAGTCTATCAGGATAACATTTAAAGTGATTCCAATCTCAGTTTTCATGATAGAAAATCAAGCCAAAGAAGCAGCAACAGAAAGTTCTGACAAATATGTATATAAGAGTAGGAATCTATGGATACATGGCCTTAAATAATGTTAATAAGATGTGAGGGTCTTTTTTCCTGAGAATACTTTGAAAAACTGAAAACTGTTCATGGTTTTTGAAAAGAGCAAGTCTCTGTCACATTTATCTCCCTGTGTGTGCTGAGCACCCATGGATTTCAGCAGTTCCCTTTTTAAAGGAGCTCCTGGTGCCTAGAAGATCACATGATCAAGAGAATTGAGTTTAGTAGTTCCACAAGAAGAGAGTCTAACTGAGGTAATGTATCTGAATTTAGTACCTAAATTAAAAGTTTGAGACTCAGCTTTCCCAGAAGTAATTTCTTCTCTCATCAGGGAATGTATATGCTATAAATAAGATTATGTAGCTCAAAAGCTAATTGTTTGAGAACACCTAATTGAAAGTAATAGCTAATGAAAGGGTCGCATTAGTGACTTAATGTTAGTGGTCACATTAGAATCCTACATTTATACCAACCTGGTTTATTTCTTCGTTCAGAGTTGGCGATAGTGGATAAGTAAATTATTCTGGGATAGCTGCAGCAGCTGATGCATGCTGGACCTGGATCAAAGCACATTAAAGAACATAACAAAGAAAGCTCCATTTCTAATTCAGAGATTCTTAGAACCAGGGTGTAATTCTGTCTGAACTAAGACAAATAAAGGGTCTATGAAAGCATCCAACAAACATTAGGAGCAAATAGTAGAGTTCATTGTTTTAAACTTGATGTGTAAGGAGACGTGGACAAATTAGAAAGCTAGAAAACAAATTACATGTTAACTTCTCCCACAGTCTCTACATTATACTAATGTGTTCCACACAGGGTGGGATTCGAGTTTAAAAATGAGAAAATGCTTCCCTCCATCAACAAACCTGGCCTTGAATAGAGGCATACAAAACAGATTCACACATCACTGTCTGACAAGATGTTCACTGATAATTTTAGCAGTGCTGAAGAACTTATTGATATACTTTTTCTTCTTAGAAAAGCATCTTAAACTCATGGAAAAAAAATAGAGTACAGAAAGCAAATAGGGAATTTGAAACTTTGCAAGAAAGTGGGTGTCTGAAGTAGGACATCTTAAAAAAGGTCAGGCAATATGGTGGGTGCTTATGAACAATTGCCTTGTTATCAGCAAAATTTTGTCCAAACTTTTAGAACATAAAAACTGTTAAATAAACATAAACCATTTACAATATAACAGCAGATTGACCTCCTTTAGTTTAAAAATTACAGAACAAAATGACAAATGACATAGCTTTATGTATAAGAAACATAAGCATCACTCACCAGAGGCATCTCTAAGTCCTTTCAATAACTACGGGACACAGAGGGAAGCCATCAGTGATGTTTGGTTTGGACACATTGCATTAGTCACAAAAGGAAGTCTCCATTATTTGTTAAATATATTTACTGGTAAATATGCTAGTAAAAGACTAGATTTAAGTATCAAATTCTTCTGAGTTTTGGGCTTTGACTATCTGAAAGAATATTCCAATTTCTACAAGAATTTTAAATATGTCTTAATATGGTTGATTTATTGACTAATCCACTTATTTGTTTAACAAATATTTATGGAAGGTAATTATGCAGAGCGGCAAGAGATGTCCACAAAGGATGATTGGAAACATTGTACTGGCAACAGCTTAAGGGTGTTATATTCCTATTGTATTATATCCTTTCTATTTAATCTTACAAATTTCATTTTCTCCTCCAAAAGGTAGTTATTTCTCTTTTTTGGAGAGGTGGGGAAAGAAGGAGCTAGACCAAACAAACTAAAAGGAAAGAATAATGCAACAACAGAACTAAATCTTAATCAGTTAGGAAAGGCAAGCTGGGAGATTGACTGGGACCGACGGTACCTTTAATAAGCAAAAAGTCTGAAACACTAGGCACCATATTCTGGGCAATAAAATTATTTCCAGATTCCACTTATTTGTGGAAATAAGGCTTCTAATTTATCGTTAGAGATCCTTAGGGCTCTAGAGAGAATGGGCTTGAGAGCATGTGTTCATGATGAGGACAGCCAAATGAGGCCTATTAAATTAGGGACATAGACATAAGTAACTCTTGGACCACTGTTGCATGTGACCTAGGAAGCCACCCCCACTCCCACATAAAAGCTACCAATGGTGTCCGTTACCACCTTGGCAACATTCATATCAGAGCCTGAAAGTCATAATATTCAGGAAATTTTGAGGGATTAAACTGATTCTTCCCTTTCATATCTGAAAAATTCTAAGCAAACTATAAATAAATGTCTTCCTCTAACTACATAATAAAGACTGTTTAAATATTCATACTGAACTACCATCATCTAGGCAGGGAAGTCATGCTCTCTAGATATTATGAAAAATATATAAAAATTGCATATACTATGATATCATAGCATCTATTTACCTGACTGTGTAAATTAAAAGCACATTTAAGTTTGTAGTTTTATATTGCATTATGACAATATGGAGCAGATGAATTTGAAAATGTTTTTGTGTTAAGATGATATAATTATGAGATATAATTTTAATAAATAAATAAATGTCTTAATTTGTATCAAATGTACTCATGATTCTAAATGAAATACTAGAAGCTACCAATACTTGATATACAAGAGAACAAGAACAGTCCATAAGTATAACCCAGATAACAAAGTTCTGAGGACAATTTTTAAAAAAAATGTATCCTACAGATTCTAAGAGGGCTCTTATAACTAAATATGGGCCCAGAAGTTGTCACGAAGTCCTCTACGTTCCCAAATACCAGTCTCCAACTAAGGAAAGAATTAGACCTCTATCATGTAAGCCAATAATACTAAGAGAATATCAAATCCCAAGATCTTGGACAGGGATATTTCTTTTAAAAAAAAATGTAGGAAAATGTAGACCTACATTTCAGTGAAGCTGACGATTAATAAAAACCATGCACCTAAGAGAATGCAAAGCTAAGAAGTACAGCATGCCTATTTAGGTTAGCTATTTTTCAATCTACTTCAGAATTAAAATCAGGTAACATGAACACAGTTATTTCATATTAAAGCAGGCCAGCCCTTTCATTGTCGAAATTGTTTCACTGATTTAAAACTGGTGCATAGTATTGATATATGTCATTATATAAAATACTATTTTCTCCACATTACTGTTATATTTCACTAAAAGAGGTTACTGTTGATAAAATATTTAAACATCTCTATTTCAAATGAACTGCCACAGACCATATAGTGCCACCAATAGGGGTACAGTATTATTCAGACTGCACGTACAGCAGTGGAGTGCAGTAGCAACACAGCTAAGTATTTAGAATTGCAGGAAGAAAAAGATTCCACAGAAACAAATAAACATAACTTATTCTAATATACAGGCCTTTTGGTACTTGTTACTCAGCATCTCTCTACCTTACAATATGAGAGTGTACGACTTGATACTGTCTTTACGCATGCTTTCATTCAGGAAATGTTTGTTGATTCCCTCCTTAGGGCCAAGTACTATTCAAGAGGCTAAGAAATATGGGAGGATAATCAACAAATTTCCTTTCCTTATGGAGCTTACATGGCAATGAGGGAGGGTGTAGAATATCACACATGTAAAAAAATTTTCTAAGATAATTACAGATTGTGATAAACTCTATGAAATATTGGAAGAAAGAACTAATATGACAGTTTAGGGACTTTCAATAATATGATCAAGAAAGGCTTCTTTAAAAGGTTAAAGAATGAGAAGGCGGAAGTTTGCAGAGGGTCACAGAAAGACTCTGCTAAGTGGAAAGAATAAGTACAAAGGCCTTATGGCAAATGACAGCTTGATTTTTTTTGAAGAACTGAAAAAAAGGCCAGAATGGCTGAAGAAAAAGTCTGTTCCTGATTTATGCTTTCAACAAAGCTACTTTTCAGACATTGAAAACAGGTAGTGCAAGATCGTGACCACTAAGTGAAGGGAAACAGATGATGTGACTCCTATCATTCAGCTTTTTGCCTGAAGATACAGACCATGTTTGGAGGCAGGAGAAACACAAACTGGGAGCAGGGAAGTTGAGGTAGCTGAACTTGGCATAAGAGTACCATAGAGGAGGAAGCTATACATAAAAAGTGCTTCAAAAATCTGAATAAGGGTCACCAACATCTTTGGATATGAAGTGTATATGTATAGGGTAAAATTCCATAGGCCTAAACAAAGAGAAACAGTCTGGGGGCCGAACAATTTTCAGAGCTTGTACAGAATAGGGAAACATTTAAGTTTCTACAAACCAAATGAAGAGAGTTTGCTGAATTCCTAAAATAAAGGCTTCTGGATTCACAAAAGGATTAATTTGCTCTACAAGTAAGCTAACTGCCTACCAATACAAGATGATTGCTAAAGAAAAACAACAAAATCCAGACATTCAAAACATATGAAAAGGAGCGAACTTTAACTCAAGCCCAGAAGTAAGTCATTAGAAGCAGGCCCATAAATGACAGAAAGGATGGACTTAGCAATCAGGAACGTCAACACAACTATGATAAATATGCTTACGGTCTTAAAGAAATATGTGAACATAATGAGGACAGGAATAAAAACTATTAAGAAAAAAAGAATGGAATTTCTAGAGATAAGAAACATAACATCTGAAATAAAATTCATTAGATTGGTAAATTAGACATGGCAAAAATAGAAGATCAGTGAATCTGAAAACATAACATTAGAAATTATCCAAACTGAAGCACACAGCAATAAAATGCCAAGAAATAAAAGAATAGAGTCTCAATGATCTATATGACAATATTAAATGGTCTAAAATTCATGCAACTGGAGACATATAAAGAGGGGAACAGAAAAAATATCTTAAGATATTTGATAAAATTTTTCCAAATTTGATGAAAATTAAAAACCTACAAATACAATGAGTTCATCAAATCCCAATCAGAAAAATACAAAGTAAACCACAAGAATAAGCATCATAATTATTAATAAATTGTTAAAATTCAGTAATAAAGATAAAATATACAAAGCAAGCAGAGAAAAATCAAACATTGCATAGAGGAGAACAAAGATAACAATAGTTGCCAATTTCTAACAAAAAACATTTCAAGCAAGAAGACAATGGAGTGAAATTTTTAATGTGCTGAAAGAAAAAAATGTAAAACTAGAATCCTACATCCAGCCAAACTCTCTGACAAAAAAAAAATGAAAGGAAACAAAGACATTTCAAGCAAAAAAAAAGGTGAGAAAATCAATCTGAACTAGCAAACCTTTAGTATAAGTAATGATAAAGAAAATTATTTGGGTTGAAGGAAAACAAAATTGATACTGGGATCTACACAAAGAATAAAGAGCACAGGAAAGGGTAATATGTGGATATACAAAAAGCTAGTTTTTCTTATATTTAAAATTTTAAATAGTCCACTGTCTATTTAGAGCAAAATTCATGACAATGTATTTTCAGGTTTATAACCTATGTAGAGGTAAAATATATATTAAAAATACATAAAGTCAAAATGAGAGAAACGGAAGTATATTGTTGTCATGTTCTTACACGTGAAGTAGTATGATACTAGATGAACATAGACTTTGATAGGTTTAAGACAGATATTATAAGCCACAGAACAAGCACTAAAAGAATTAAAGATATAGCTAATAAACCAATAATAGAGATAAAACAGAATAATAAAAATTAATTAATTCAAAAGCATACAAGAAAGGAAGAAGAAACAAAGAACAGATGAAATGCAGAGAAAATAAATAGCAAGATAGCAGACTTAAAACTAACATACCAATAATTACATCATTGATTAGTCTAAACATACAATGAAAAGGTAAATTGTTAGACTGTATAAAAAAGTAAGACTTAACTATCTGCTGACTACAAGAAAGCCGCTTTAAATTATAGAGACAAAAATGGGCTAAAAGTAAAAAGTTGGAAGAGAATATACTATGCAAACACTACACATGAGAAAGTAGGCATGGCTAGATAAATATTAGACAAAAACTGATATCTGACTTCAAAGCAAGGAATATTACTAAAGATAAATAAGGATGTTTCCTAATGGTAAAAGGATTAATTCATCGAGAATACATAACAAGCTTATACGTGTATGTGGCTAATAACAAAACTTCAAAATGCATGAAGTTAAAATTGACAAAACCAAAGAGACATATCCACAGTTACAGGTGAAGATTTCAATACTCCCCATCTGAAGACAGATAAAATAAGTATGTAGTAAGTCAGTAAGTAAAATATTTGAATAACATTATCAACCAACTTAATCTAATTGGCATTTATAGCGCACTTCACCCCGCAGCTAAAGAACACACATTCTGCTCATACACACACAGAATATTCACCAAGATAGACCATATACTGAGCCATAAAACAAGTTACAATCAGTTTCAAAGGATTAAAATGCTACAGAGTATATTTTCTGACTACAACAGAACTAAACTAGAAATTAATATTGGGAAGATATCTGGATAATCCCCAAATATTGGGAAACTAAGTAACACACTTGTAAGTAACCCATGAGTCAAAGAAGTAACCAAAAAGAGAATTAAAATATATTTTGAACTAAAATGAACACTAACAAATGCGAAATATGCCCAAATTCGTGAGATGGAGCTAAAGCTGTGTTTAGAGGGGCATTTATAGCTTTAAATGCTTATCTGAGAAAATAAGAAAGGTTTAGATTTCTATAGTGGGAAAATAAGAGAAAATTAAACCTGAAATATGTAGAAGGAAGGAAATTAAAAAAAAAAGAGTAGGAATCAATGAGGTAGAAAACAGAAACGCGATACAGAACATCCATAAAATAAAAGCTGTATCTTTGAAAATAAATAAAGGAAATTGCTAAGCCTCTAATTAAAGTGGTCAAAAAAGAGAGAAAACACAAATTACCTTATCAGGAATCCTTATCAGGATCTGTAGTGGAGACATCACTACAGATCTCAGAAACATTATAAGAGTAAGGGAACATTATGAATAACTTTATGTTAATTAATTCAACAACTTAGATAAAATGGGAAACGTCTTTAACAGGAACAAATTACACAACAGACACAAAAAGTAGCAAATCTGAATGGATAGAGAGTAGTGAATAAAGGAGAGCGTAGTACAAAATTTAGTCCAAAAGAAGGCAGGAGTCAGGTTGTGTAGAGGTTTATAGAAAAAGATGAGGACTTTGGATTTAATCCTCAGCGTAAAAGCCATTGAGAGATTTAAAGAAGAGTGGCACAATCTTATTTCCGTTTCTAAAGATCACTGGCTACTGTGAAAAGAATGAATTCTAGAGATGTAAGATTGAGAGAAGACTGAGGAAGAGGGAAGTTAAGAAATTATTTTAGTACTTAAGGCAAGAGATAATGGTGGCTTGTACTAGAACAATATCAGTGGAGAGGGACAGAAGTGGACAGAATCAGGATATAGCACCAACTTGACTCACATAGTACAGAACTAAAAGAACATTCAACATAATACTTGCCTTCCCAAAAAATTTTCATTAAAGAAAATCCAATTTTCCTACCGATTTCTAGAGTTGTTTCTTAGAAAAATTATTTCCACATACATAATAAAATTACAATTGAGTGTGAAGTAATTAAAATGTGCATTTTAATAATTGGGAAAAATTGAAAATACAACAAAACACTAATAGTGACTATCTCTGGGTTATGGTCTTAATGCTGATTTTGCTCCTTCAATGTTACACTTATGATTTAAAAAATATTAGAGTTATTTTTAAAAGACTGGAACAACATTTTTGGTCATGTATTTTAAAATACTAAAATTAATAATTTCCAAAATATAATAGCAGATTACTAAAACATTAACAATAGTGCTTTGTTGTATCTAAAATGAGCTACAAAATCATACTAAAATAGATGCAGGGGAATTATCATCTGGCTTGCTCTGCCTAGAATATGGTTACCACTGAAGATGTGATTAACAGCTTCATTTAGCAATTGACAATATTTAATCAGCATTAAACCACCATAAATTTTTTACATTTTCATAATTTTATCATCACGTGAATGTCTTGGCCACATTTTACCAAGGAAATACCTATGCTGTTTATTTTAGAATCCTTGGGTAAGGTGAGAGATACCTAGAAGTAAAGGCTGAAATAGCCAGATGCACTGAATAGCCAAGGAATGGCCACCTCTTTCCTAACACAAATAAGAAATCCACTTTGGAAGTCCAGCTGGGGGATAGGTCCAATGGGGAGATGTAGGTCAAACGGTATAAGATGGCAGATATGTAGGAAGAATAAGTCTAGAAATCCCATGTACCACATGAGGACTAAAGTTAAAATTGTATTGTGTTAGGGATTTTACTATCTATATGTATCCTGTAACATGTGCAAACCTCAAACATACACAATAAAATTTATTTGTTTAGAAAAAAGAATATCTGAAGGTGAGACAAAGAACTGTAACATCAACAAAACCTTTATGAGTTGAGTTTCTATCAGGCACAGGATACTGTGTTGGACAATATGTGAGGCCACAAGAAGTATAAAATGAGGCTTTGGGAAATCTGGCCATGGACCTCAACCTTCAGAATGGTTCCAGAAGCAAAAATGACTTTTCAGGAAACCTTGAGAACCTGGAGATAAATAAGCGCTGACACCTCAATTCATTTCAACCCAATATTCTTTCTTCTTTTCCTCCAACTCAAATATGTGTATTTTCAGACTTAGAGAATCTAGAATCAACCTGGAATTGAACCAACCACTGAGAATAAGTTGCATATTAATTCCACAAATTACAATGAATATGCACAAACCAAAGTTTATAAAAATCTCTTACCTATATTTTATGCACAGCAAAAATGTGTGTGTTTTTAAAATATAGTTTAAAAATTAAATTTTGAAGTAAGAAAGATTGGGGTTTGAATTTTGGCTCTCCCACTACCTAAAAACTGCGTAATTTTAATCAAGTTACAATAACACTTAACATATAAAATATTATCAGAAATAGCACCGTACTTGACACATAATATTAGTAACTTATTTTATTATGCATAACCATCCTAAGAAATAAGATACTTATATTTGTTTACCCAAAGATCAAAAGCACATAATCCTTTGAAAATGCCTTTGAAAATGAATGCGCGTGCGCACACACACACACATTTTAGATTGATACAATACTGTATCTGGGTTTACAAATATAATCAGCATACATTTGTTTTTGAGTTGACTCTCTTTCCATCATAACCGTCATGCTATCCCCTGCTGACACCCTATAAGGTACTGTGTACTGGGTGATTGCATTATAAAGCTATTATATTATTAAGATAAAATATATTTTGGTATATTGTTACTCATCAGATTAATTTAAATATTTTGGCACGTTGGGAACCAGAGAAACCTGACTTTCCTGGTTACCCTCCTACTGGCTGAACAATTGGGGGAAAGTTTGTGAATTTCTAATCTGTTTTTATAAATTATCTGAAGGGTTGCTACAAAGAAAAAATAATGTACTTGGAGTTACTAAAATAAAGTGGATATTTAGTAAATATTAGTGTTCTTCTCCCCACCACCATTTTCTTTTCCCCCGATATAATGGGATAATTATGATTATTGTAAAAAAGATTTTTTTTCTTAAACTCAAGCCAATAAATTCAATCTAGTGCAAAGGTGCTTGCGAAATCATATAAACATTATTGTGAAGGGCTTAAGGCAACAATGAGAATGAGAAGAAGTACCCAAGTCAGCCATAGAAAATGTTCTCTAAAAGTAGATCACCTCCACGTGCTAAACAACCTGTGCTGGCATCAACCCAAAACTGTGTTCAAAGGATAACCATGTTTATAGAACAGAGAATCCAAGTAAATGCCAATGTTTAGGAAGCAGTAAAAATCAGGAAAACAGGGGAAAAGAACAAAGCAGGAAAAGAAGAAAAAAATCCTGAGTGGCTATTTTAAAGAACTCTGGGAGGGAGGATTTTAAGGCAAAGTCCACACTAAAATGAAACCACACACCGCACATTTCTTTACTTTCTATTATCCTTGGAGGACTAACTAACCAGCCCAAGAGGTCTTCATCTGTGGTAACTCTGAAAAATTGCTATGGGATCTCAGAATGTTTGAGGTAAAGAACATATGTATTTAAAGTTACATATGTATCTAGAGTTTTTTTAATATAAGTCTAAATAAATACACTATACTTACTAGTGTTTTTCCTAAGTCCTCTTCCCCAATGTTTGAAAAACAACCTGTTGGTGTTTATCCTTTTGACTCTGACATTGTCCGCATCCCTTTCCTTGCTGACTGCGTACAGACTTATTCCTTCCAGTGACTTTCATTCCTGATCCCGTCAGATGTTCTCCGCTTCAGCATCACTTCTCTGCCTCCCTGCTCTAGTCACCATTGTCTTATATGGCACCAATACATCTTATTAGGCCAAAATCAGTCCCAAGAGATGATAAAAGTTATGTGGATCTGATAAACTTGCAGATTTATGGTATTTTACTATACATCTGTAGGATATGCCCTCTTTTTTTATTTTTTGTGCAAATTTTTGGGGTACGTATAAAATTTTGTTACATGTATATAATGTTTAGTAATGAATCAGGGCATTTAGGGTGTCCATCACCCACATACAATGCATTTTTAAATATAGTCACCCTACTCTGCTATCAAACATTGAATTTATTTCTTCTGTATCTGTACCCTTTGACCCACATCTCTTTATCCTCCCTCTCACCCTGTCCCCACTCACCCTGCCCGGTCTCTCTTATCTACCTTTCCACTGACTGCCTCCATGTGATCAAATTTTTTAGTTCCCACATATAAGTGAGAAGATACAAAATTTTTCTTTTTATACCTGGCCATGTTGCTGAAAATGACAGGATATTATTCTTTTGGGGGGCCAAATAGTATTCCATTGTGTCTATATACCACATTTTCTTCATTCATTTATCTGTTGATGGGCACTTAAGTTGATTCCATATTTTTGCTATTGTGGATAGTGCTGCAATAAAATTATGAATGCAGGTATCTAAAAATAGAATTACCATTCCATCCAGCAATCACACTCCTGGGTATCTACCCAAAGCATATACCCTTCTATGAGATAGGATCGAATCATCCCCTCTCATATCCAGATGTTTATAGCATCAGGGCTGTCTTTGGTCTGCTTGCATCACTCACTGGTTTGCAATTTGCTCTGGATGAGTAAATCTCTAAGAGATCCCAAATTTGGGTCTTCAATATATTGTGCATGGGAAAACAAAATCTAATAAGCTTGCTACTAAGATTAGATGCTGTTCTTATGCATGATACAAACAATACCGTGACATTTCCATAAAAATAGTTATTTTGTAGAGGACAAATAATGACAAGAAATAATATTTTTGCTTAACTGCAGCACTTCCAAATACAATTCTGTATATTTATATCTTCAATTTTATTGCTTTTAATTTTTCCTTAATTAACCAGTTTTCGCTGATATCTCATCGAAGAAATTTAACATGTGAAAACTTAATAGATAGGCCCACTCAAGTGTCATAGCAAGCTTTGGCGGTTTAGCCAGAAAAACAATGCCACTTTTGTTTTAACTGAAGAAATTAAACTTACTTTCCTCTGAAACATTGATGAAATCAGCTTGTAAAGATGACAATCTTACATTAGGTTATTTATTGCCTTGTGTTTTAACTCATGTAAAAAGGATGAAGCAAGTTACATAACTGAAAAATTACACTTAATAATGAGGCATTGACTATTGCAATAATTTTGTCACAATAAACCATTTAAATATAGCATTAGATGTTAAGCAATGAAACAACTTGATTTAATAAAATGATTGTAAAAATGAATAAACTAAGGAAGATAACCCTAATTGTCCCCTAAATCCTTACCTTCACAGTTTGGTCCATATGTCGGCATCACTAGGGAGTTTATTAGAATTTCAAGTTCCATCCCAAATCTACAGAATCAGAATCTTCAGTTTAACAAGATCCTCAGGTGTTTTGTATGCATATTAAAATTGAAAGGCATTGTATGAAAAGAAAATTCGTCTTAGTTGTAATTATGCTACCAACTCAAAATATCAGGATACTAACATAACCAAGTTTCACAAAATATGCCAATTCTATTTTAATCTGCTAATATTTTCACTTCTCAACATTAAAAAGCTATCAAGTTTTTATTAATAGCAAATAAGCTTATGTTTTATTTATTGGGAAAAGTCACCAAGAATCTATTGTTTCCATAGTTTTTAAAACTTTTCATCTTTTCAGATTCCAATCTGTTCTGTTTTACCTTGTGAATTTTCTGCTCCCCATTTTCTTAAGGGTAAAAATAACAATAAAAAAACTAGGCTAGAAAGGGTTAATAGTTTCTTACACATGTTATTAGGAAGTCCTTTTTTTCAGTTAAAAATCTAAATGTATGATTAATCTTTATAGCAGCAAATATCTATATCAGGTTTTAGAAAACCATTTTTTGCTTTATTGTTTATACCCTGAAAAGTAAATATTTATAACCTTAAAATATGATTGTGTTCTGGAATGTTCCTGAGAGGATTTTCTGCTTCACCCTAAAATGAGCTGGTGAGCTTAAATTGAGTTGAAACAATGAAAGGGAAGAGCTCAAGGGAAGAGCAGTTAGCCAAACCTTGCTCTGTCATGAAGGGGTCTAGGAACAAGTACAGTTCATTTTGAGGGTGACTAAAAGCAAGGAACTGGAACGTGATATCTCTTACCCAAAACTTTTGCCTGACCTAAGAATGTGGAGGTAGACAGGTAAGACTGGCTGAGGTAGGGCCAGTCATGGCTTATTTACTTGGAATTATGGCCTGGATGATTGTTATGGAATTCCTTACATAGACATATGACATTATCATCACCACCCCAATCCCCAGATAATATGCAAAGGGATCAAGTCATAGTCACATTAGCTGTAAAAACAATTTTTTTAAAAGGGTCTTTTAAAATGAGCAATATATTAAGCAACAAAATATACTGGTTGGTGGAGACCTTTCACCAAAATGTCACTAAAAAGGTCAGATCAGTACTACCAACTGAATAGATTGGTAGATAGATAGATAAACAGACAGACATGGACATAGGTATAGACACACACAAATATACCCATATATGCATATATTTATATATATACATATACATACACAAATATATTTTATAATGTTTTGGGTAATCAAATATTTGTTTTGTTTTATAAAATTTTATGCATTGATATTCTAAAATTAAAGAGGACAAGATTCAAAGGACCTTTTCACTGTAAGAAGCATCACCTAAAAAGACCTTGCAAGACTGGAAGTTGACTGGCTCTGTGGAGCCTAGACATTAACTTGTTCTTACCTTGCCATCAGAAGTGACTCTACCTCTCTGTCTTATGATTTTATTTAGCTTCTTTTATTCAATGTCCAAAAGTAATGAGCATGCCTCTTGACTTAGTAAATCATATTCATAAATAAACACCATTTAATAAAAATGTCCATACTCTATTAAGTATAGTACCATAGTGGGAAGAGAGCTATCATGCTAGACACAGATGTTTTCATACTTCCACATAAAACATCCTGCCAAATGTGTTTCCTCTGGTTAATCTAGTTTTTCTTTTTTTGCATCTTTATTCTTGTGACTTCTATTCAACTTTGTGTATATAACCCTAAAATCTATATAATTACCCTAAAATCACCTCCTAATTTCCTGTTGGAAATTGCCACATGTTTATCACATGGCTACATCTAACTCACAGCCTAACACTGACCTCACTCATTCATCCATTATTCCATTTAATAATATTTATTGAGCAGTTACTGTGTTCTAGGAACTCCTATAGAAACTGGGGATACATTAGTGAATAAAACATAAAATTGTCTATGCTCATTGAGCTTCCATTACAGAGAGGAGGAGAAGTAATACAGACAATAAATAATTACAGTATACCATGTGAGATGGTGGCAAGTGATATGGAGAAAAAAATGGATAATGGGATAAGAATAAAGAATGCCAGGGAAATTGAAATGTTAAAGAGTGTTGCCAAGAGAGGACTCATTGAGAAAGTAACACGAGCAAAGATCTGAGTTAGGAAGAGGGAATGGAATCTAGTACACAGGAGGAAGTGTTGGCTTCAAACTGGAGAGCAGATAATATACTTATAGTAATAAACTAGAAGGCTGAGTATATGGACAAGAGTATAAGTAGGTGAGAAGATGGGTAGAAGCTTGGGGATACTCTTTTCTGTTGTAGATACTATCTTCTGTTTGCTGCTATTTTCTCAGTGTACAATTAGAAAGATCACTGCTAAGAGTGAGAATAGTGAAGGATGTTTGGCGGTTTGAGGATAAAGAAAATGGAATAAAATCATCCTCAAGGAATGGAGGAAGGGATTGTAGCAGGGTTGCTGAGCAGCAGTACTAGTATCCATGTTAATGGCCATGAATTTAAAACGAGGTCAATTATCCTAGCTGGGTACTTGTCTTTGGCTCATTCAGTCGTGGAGATACAGGCATGAGGTAGTTGAATATTTGGATATAACTGGGTTTGAGGTTTGGTCAGGCAAGTATACAAAGTGGGGGTGGAGCAAAGGTGTTTAGGGAATATGCAAGGATGCAAGGGCATGACCAAATAATTGATATTGGAAGTTACTATGAATATGAAAGAAAGTTCTCAACATGGGAATTTTAAGGGCAATTTTTTTTTTTAATTCGAAAGAAAGTGAGGAACTGAGTAGAGGGAGAAGTTGTTAAAAAGAAGAAGAAGAAGAAGAAAAGTAGAAGGGTCAATCAATTATAAGTTTCCAATGAACCAAAAAATTGCTGGAGCTGGGTTTGAGAAGAAGTATGTTAAAAAGGTAAGAGCTTGGCTTGAAGAGTAGAATTCTTGACTCAAGATTATGAAGAGATGCCAGATATTGGTAATTAGAAGGTATTGGTCATAATCATGAAGACAAGTGACCCAGACAGGGTAAAAGACAAAATCATTGATGAGAAGAATTTTTAAAAAGTGAAAAATCCAGAGCATTAGAGGGATCATTACAATTATAATGAAATCACCCAGAATTATGGCAGAAGTAGTGTTGGGAACAGTGACAGCAAGCCAGGAGCGAAACTCTTCAAGAAACGAGGAAGAGTGCCTTGAGGCTTGCAGACTATGGCGGCAAGAAGGAATGGTGTATGTTTTGAGGACATGAGACTTAAAGTTGGGGAGGTTTGAGAAAGAGGAAGGGAGAATGGGCTGGCAATGGCGTGAGGAGTAAGGATAATGCTCTTTCCCTGGTGATAAAAGGTTATGGAAGAAAAATAACCAAAATTTGAGAAGGCTCATAAAAAATGTCCTCGGGGAACACTCAGGACCAAGGTTCAGTCAAAGTAAGAAGGTGAAGGAAAGATCTTGGTAATGACTGGCTGTGCCTGCTGTCCCAGTGGTGGGTGGGACTGGGGAAGGATGGGAGATGCAGTCAGGAAACAAGATGTATGGAAAGACCCAGGGAAATGAGAAGCTCTAGAAGGATCCCAGAATCCAGGTCTTCCTAGACTGACTAAACAGGAATGAAGCCCATAATGACACTAGTTCTGATTCTCTCAAAATGATACAAAGGGGCAAGACAGAATGGTGGGGACCCCACGAGGAGGAAAAAAAGCAACAGGAGAAGACTTCTTATTTCTTTTGTAATTTTGTTTATTTTATTTTTTAATTGACAAATAATTGTATATACTTATGGGATACAATGTGATGTGTTGTTACATGGTATACATTGGGTAAAGATCAAATCAAGCTAATTACCATATCCCTCACCTCAAATATTTATTGTTTCTTTGTGGTGAGAACATTTAAAATCCTCTCTTTTAGCTATTTTGAAATACACAAGATATTATTATTAACTATAATCACCTTGCTGTGCGATAGATCCCCAGAACTTATTCTTCACTAACATCTCTCCTTTCCCCATCTATCTCCCTGACCTTCAGCCTCTGGTAACTTCCATTCTACTGTATACTTCTATGAGTTTGACCTTTTTTTTTTTTTTTTAATATATATATTTATTTATTTATTTTTTCTCTTTTTTATTGGGGGGAAACTACAAAGCCTTTACAGTATAATGTTTACAGTCACAATTTATAGTGAGCTGATTTCCCAAAATATATTACCACTCAAGTTGACTTAAACAACAAATGCTGGCGAGGATGTGGAGAGATAGGGACACTCTTACACTGTTGGTGGGACTGCAAATTGGTGCAACCTTTGTGGAAAAGAATTTGGAGACTCCTCAAGGAGCTAAAATTAGAATTACCATTCAATCCAGCAATAGCATTATTAGGCATCTACCCAAAAGAGCACAAGACATTCTATGATAAAGACATCTGCATCCGAATGTTTATGGCAGCACAATTCACTATTGCTAGGTCATGGAAACAACCCAAGTACCCGTCAATTCATGAGTGGATTGTTAAAATCTGGTTTATGTTCACAATGGAATATTACTCAATTTTAAGATATGACAGTGAGTTAGCACCTCTTGCATTATCCTGGATTAAGCTTGAGCCCATTATTCGAAGTGAGGTGACACAAGACCCGAAAAATAGGCCCCACTTGTACTCACCATCAAATTGGTATTGACTGATTAACACTATGGTGCTCAAAGGGTGGGAGCGAACACTGGGGAATTGGGGGGTGGGGGGGTAGACCCAAGT